>PTRB01000048.1:52873-126626 GCA_025094155.1 Lichtheimia hyalospora FSU 10163
TTAACCCAGTTGACGTTGGGATGGTTTTGCAACCAACGAGCAAGCTCCAATGCATTATCAACGGTACGCTGAACACGAAGTGAAAGTGTTTCCAAACCATTAAGAAGCAAAAATGCACCAAAGGGATTAAGGCATGCACCCACATCACGAAGATATTCACTTCTCATTAAGCAAGTAAATGCAAGAGGGCCGAATTTATCCCAAAACCGTAAACCATGATAGCCAGGGGATGGTGAAGTGAAACGGGGGAACTTGCCATTGTTCCAAGGGAATTTGCCAGAATCAACAATGACACCTGCAATAGTCGTTCCATGGCTAATAATAAAGCATGTGTATACATACATAATGAGTTACCTTGTGCTTCATGCACATTCACCTTTCAAATATGCCTAGCATGCTTACCCTCCAATCCATTTCGTTGCAGAATGGACAACGATATCAGCACCATGTTCAATAGGCTTGACAAGATATCCACCAGCACCAAAGGTACTATAGAGTAAGCCAGTCATTATAACACCCATGGGTGTTACATAGCATATTCAACTTCCAACCATATTGCACATCTTACTTGTCAACTATCAATGGAATACCAGCATCATGTGCAATCTTGGCCAGTGCTTCGAAGTCCGGTACCACAAATGCAGGATTACCGATGCTCTCGACATAGATTGCCCGTGTCCTGTCATCCACTTTTTGTTTGAAATCTTCTGGATCTGTGCCATTGATAAAATGTGTATTGATCCCGAGACGAGGAAACAACACCTTGAGCTGATTGTAGGTGCCACCGTACAAACTGGAACTTGACACCACATTATCACCAGGTTTGCATAAGGTAGCCAAAACAAGAAATTGAGCTGCTTGACCACTCGACACCAATGTTGCAGCAATCCCTTTTTCCAGTGCAGCAACACGTTTCTCGACCACTTCATTGGTTGGGTTGCTTAGTCTAGAAACCATTGCTAAGCGTGTGTTCATTATATCGTCTCATTGTATGTACCTTGAATAAGCAAAACCATGCACGTCGTTGGCAAATATTGCAAGAGCATGATCAATGCTGTTGAAGGTGAAAGAGGTGGATGCATAAATAGGCACAGCACGAGCATTGGTTGCACTATCAACTTGTTGTCCAGCATGCAACTGAAGTGTGTCAAAATGATATTCGTGTTCGTCCATTGATATGTCGCGTGTGAATACTGAAGTGAGAAAGAAAGAAGCGTGTTTCAACTAGATACTGTTGACGTGGGATTTTTTTATCGTCCTTTTCTTAAAAGGGACATGTGGCGTGTTGTGTGCATAACTATTCTCCCAATATAGGTGGTGCCTTTGTTAACTTGTCATCACATACACACTCCCAATACACACATTGATACAATATGTTGCTTAAGGCATTGCTATTATATTACACGCTGATGGTATACTTGTACAACTAATCATATTCTACTACTAAATTTAGGCAGAGCTGCTGGCAGCAATCTTGAGAGCTTGCTCAAAGTCCCACTTGATATCGTCAATATGTCTACAAAGGAACACTATCAATACCCATCTCTTTGATAATAAATCCATTCCCACTTACTCAATGCCCACCGAGACACGAATCATATCTTTGGTAACACCTGCAGCTTCTTGTTCTTCATCTGACAACTGTTGATGAGTGGTAAGAGCAGGAGCAATCACCAATGTTTTGGCGTCACCAACGTTAGCCAAATGGGAAGCAAGCTTGACATTTTCAATGAAAGCCTTAAGGGAACCCTTGGCACCAAATGTCAACACACCACCAAAGCCATGGCGGAGATACTTTTGTGCTGTTTGATGAGATGGATGATCTTCAAGACCAAGATAGTTAACCCAGTTGACGTTGGGATGGTTTTGCAACCAACGAGCAAGCTCCAATGCATTATCAACGGTACGCTGAACACGAAGTGAAAGTGTTTCCAAGCCTTGCAAGATAAGGAATGAACCGAAGGGGTTAAGACAAGCACCAATATCACGCAAAGATTCAGTCTTGAGTCGGAAAGTGAAGGAAACTGTTCTCAGGTGAGTTATGATTGTTAAGTGCACATGATGATCTTTACTTACGTGGACCGAATGTATCCCAGAACTTCATGCCATGATAACCTTCGGAAGGTTCAGTGAACTCTGGGAACTTGCCATTATTCCAAGGGAACTTGCCGGAATCAATCACCACACCAGCAATGGTGGTGCCATGACTAGACATGTCAAGCATGAGCAAAAAACCATCTCCACGTCATTTGGTTCCAGAGTATCAACTTACCCTCCAATCCACTTTGTAGCCGAATGAACAACAATGTCAGCACCGTGCTCAATAGGCTTTACAAGGTAACCACCTGCACCAAAGGTACTAAAGGATAGTCAAGATATCAGACACAAGCAACACGACACACACACTAGGCTTGGAACTTACTTGTCAACGACGAGCGGGATACCAGCATCATGAGCGACCTTGGACAAAGCTTCAAAGTCGGGAACAACAAAAGCAGGGTTACCAATGCTCTCCACATACACAGCACGCGTGTTTTCATCAATCAACTTCTTGAATTCCTCAGGATCGTTGCTTTGGACAAACTTGACCTTGATACCAAGACGAGGGAATACCACCTTGAGTTGATTATAAGTACCACCGTACAAACTGGCACTCGAGACAATGTTATCACCAGCACGGCAAATAGTGGTCAATGTCAAGAATTGAGCTGCTTGGCCGGATGAAAGTACAGTAGCAGCAGCACCCTTTTCCAAAGCAGCAATACGCTTCTCCACCACATCATTGGTTGGGTTCATAATTCTAGAAATAAAGTAGATAAGTCATGAATACGTACAATGTATATATAGATGATCATTTTACCTCGAGTAAATGTTACCGGATTCCTTGAGTGCAAAAAGATTGGCACCATGATCAGTGCTGTTAAAAGTGTAGGAACTTGTGGCATAAATAGGAACAGCACGGGCGTTGGTGGTCTTGTCCACCTCTTGACCAGCGTGCAATTGGAGGGTGTCAAAGTGGTATTGGCGTTCTTCGTTGTTAGTCATGGTATTGAAAAGAGTCAAGAAAGAAAGGTGTGTTTCATAGATTGGATTGGGTTTTTATATTGTACGGAATATCACTTTAAAATGGCGTGTGTGCCTGGCCTAGTACCATATTTCCCCAGAGTGATGTACAGGCATACGTTTCTTGTCACACACCGGTTTCATGTAACAACAAAATTCCCTTATCTCCATTTTACAATCACACACTATGCCATGGATAATACAATGAGACGCTTTAGACAATGATCATCCATGCTGCTAGGTCTTATGGATAATAATATGAAGTATTATGTTGATTAAACGACACGTTATACATGTGCAAGATCGATGGTCTGGGTCCGCGAAACCTTGTTGCGTGTGAGTCTTGATGACACGTTGGCAATTTTTCTTATCGGAATATGTCATGAAAGACAAAGAATCAAATAACTGATTGCTTGATGTGTCATTCATTGTTTGACTGTTTTCGATTGATAAACACTGGAAAGGATCCATGACACATTGTGTAGATTTGATCAGCCAATAAGAATGAAGATCCAGTTTTATCGGTTAGACTTGTCTAATAATCACAATAATCAGATAATCCAAAGTAACACTTGTGTGTCTAATTGATCGAGTTGGGTCCAAGAGTCCACTTGTTCTTTGGAAAAATAAAGTTTATGCAGATGGCTGATGTTGCGAAAGACGATCATCGATGGCGTGCTCCGTGGCGAATCATCGCAAGCGGCATTACAGCATTTTTCCGGGCATTCGGCAAAACTCTCTCGCTCACATCTATCAAGCATTTAATAGTGCTGTCACCATGACATCCTTTTCATAACAGCCAACTGTGTGAGTTGAAAGCTAATATCAAAGTGTCCAGGTGCATGAAAAGTTAATGTAGTAATCACTTGCAAGATAAAATTATTCATCGCCCTTTTAGGTGTGCGATATGCATCATGCATGTCCCATCTAAGATTACATCTCTCACATGCCTTTAACCAAATCTATGGAACTTCCCACGACAATGCTTCTGTTAATGTTTGGATTAAAAAGCTAAGCGGTGTATTCTTATTGCAGCTGATACTGACAAAGGAGAAAAGGAAACTACATGGGTAAGAGGTGGGATACAAGTAGCAGAAAACAATATATCACGTATTCTGGGAGTAAGTGTTATTGTGGTATGCTCCTCATGCGCTCTGCAATGAGACGTGCTTCTTTTTGTGGATCAGCATGGGCAAACCAGATAATGGTGCCAATACCCAAAAGTGCAGCAATGATACAACCGGCCATAGCACCAATACCACGAGGTGTAAATTCATCTGGGATAAGAGTAATTCCACTGGGTGCACCAGAAAGATCAAGTCCTTCTTTTCCAGCTGCATTACCGGTTGCTGGAATTCCGCTCGCCTGACATAAATCATTCATGGATTGTGGTAAACTCATGCGTTGTTGGGCTACTTCAGGTGCGACAATAAACAATGCTGCTAATCCAGATTCGAGATGCCATTCAATATGACAATGGAAGAACTATAAAAATGCTTCAATAAAGAAAGATATGGGAACAGTGAATGAACATACCCAGGCACCAGGATTATCGGCTCGGAATCGGATCACCGTAAAGCCTTCACCAGGAACTGAGATCGTATCTCTTCGCATAGGATTGGTTGTATTCAATTGAATCGAGCTGTCGTATGTCCCATTTCCTCTTCCAACAACCTGGAACACGTAGCCATGCAAATGGACTTTAAGAATTCATGGTTAATATCAACCTATTATCCAAATCCCATAATCAAGTTGCTTACAAGGATGATCATTCTTGTCTTCATTGTTGAGAACGATTTGCACCATGTTGAGATGATTAAATACCGTGGCGATACCTTGAGGACCATATACAGCAGGATCGGATGAATAATTGCCTTGAGAAAACAGTGTATTTATGGATGGCACTTTTGGTAATAGGAACGGGAGATCATTGAACATGCCACGATTAATACCGTCGGTGGTCACATCAAACTTGATCGACAATGTTAATTCTTGATCAGGATTGACAGCATCCTCTACTTGAAGTGGCTTGAGTGTAGTATCATCAAAGTTGCTTGACATGCCAATGTCTTGAATAGGAGCAAAGTTGCTGTGCGAACGATCATAGTAAATTGGAGCAGTGATATCTATTAGCATGAACCAGCTTTAGTATTAGGAGCGAATACAAAACTCAACAAGAACGACTTACTGGGTTGAAGTTCAGGTGGAACTTTATCAAACATATCCGTGTTCATGTCAGCATGCATGTTGTAGTTGAGACTCGTGTCATTCTTTGCTGTCACCAAAACAGAGACACGTTGAGCAGCAGTCAATGATACACTATTCACTGCTGAACGTTGCACATCAATCTATCATTCACTATATATTAGCAACAAATCCATGGCATGAATAAAATAACGTACCCCATCGACTTCAATAACGTCCATGGAGTGACCATCGATCGAAAAGAAGAATTGAGAGAAAGCGGACATGTTGATCAGTCGTAAACGATATGTCTTTCCAGGAACGAAATCAAACGTGGCATTGGCATTGTCATTAATGAGACCAGAATCAGGAGTAGCTGTAAGAAAGAAAGAGAGTTACGAATCTAATCCCAAGACAGGAGACGAGATATTATGCATACGTTCAGCTCCATTTGGGTTGTACACATTCAAGAAACTTGATAGCAAATCATCATTTTGTTGATGATACCAATCTTAGATCATCAATGAGAATCAGTCAATTGTCATTTTACAATAATCAGTAATATCTTCTTTACCCGAGAGAGTCACTATCATTTCTTGATCATATTGGTATGCTTCCATGGTGTTATGTAAAATCATGGGTGCGCGCAAGCCATCAACGTACTGCCCCTTTTTGACAAGTACATGGATCAGATTCAAACATAATGTAGCTTAAAATCTTTCTCGACATACCATAAAATGACTATGGATCCAATAGGTGCCATGCTGGGTGATGTTAAACTCATAAGTAAAGTCATATCCGGGAGGAATAGGGCTATAATAAAAGCAGATCAGTATCGTAAAGATAAGAATAGAGAATTATTTACCACTGAGTAACCATACTGGGACCATCCATGTAAGCTGTCCCATTTTGGAACATTCCATGTGAGTGCAAAGTTGTAGGCTTGTCGAGTGCATTGTGGACATTGATCTTGAGAGTGTCGTTGAGAGTAACCTCGATAGGAGGTGGTCTTTAAGGTGTTGGTTATTGGCACCATCATAGTCGATATAATCATTAAAACTTACGGCCATTTTCCATTCACCCCAACGACTCGACGTTCATATAAACCATCTGGGTTTGCATTTGTATATGTGATATTCCAGTTGAGCTCAACGAGTGCAGCATTTGTGGCCAGCACAAAGATGCAACCGATAATCAGGTTGCTCGCTTGTAGAGGAGCGTCGAGCAATCTCATCACAAGAAAACGTGTGAAAAAGAAAGCGTGCTTGGATAGTGAAAGAAAGAAAGGCGAGACAATGCAGGCTCCTCATTTAATTTTTATGTTGTGTGCAAAGGTGAAATCTCATCAAGGGGTAGATGAATCGAAACAGTTGATCTGATAACCATCTCTCTTGCATCAACAAAAAGTGCACACCTACGGTAGCCTATCTTCTCTCATCCTGTGTTGTACTTTTTTCTCTCTTTACCCTTTTCATTCCACATATTGTTATCATGTCCCAAGACTTGTTCTATGTTCCTATCTTCTTTATCATATTTCGTGAAGTGACTGAAGCAGCCATTATTGTGTCAGTGTTATTGTCCTTTTTGTCACGTATCTTTGATCCGTCGACTTTAGTGTACAAACGTTTACGCAAGCAAGTATGGTGTGGTACAGCCATAGGATTGGTAATCTGCCTTTGTATTGGTGGTGCTTTCATTGCCGTGTTTTATACATTGCTCAACAACCTTTGGGGTGAAACCGAGTATATCTGGGAAGCCGTCTTTTGCATGCTTGCTACCATTTTGATAACCATGATGGGTCTTGCCATGTTGAAAATGGAACATATGCAAGAGGAGTGGAAGATCAAGTTGGCCAAAGTGATTGAAACCAAGAGACAAGCCAACGAAGGTACATCCGCCAAACTTCAACGCTACTCGTTCTTTGTGCTTCCCTTTATCACCGTTCTACGTGAAGGCTTAGAAGCTGTTGTTTTCATTGGTGGTGTGAGTTGAAAGCTTATTCTTATGTTTGTTATGCACAGCTGATGTGCACATATATGTATTGTGCTAATCTTCTTGGTCACATGTATAGATTTCATTGAACGCGCCAGCCAAGTCGATCCCTATCCCTGTGCTGATGGGATTTCTTTGCGGGTGTCTCGTGGGTTATGTTATTTATCGTGGTGGTAATCTTGTTCGTCTTCGTTGGTTTTTTATTGTATCCACTGTTATCCTTTACCTGGTAGCTGCAGGGCTCTTTTCTCGTGCTATTGGATTCATCGAACAATACAAATGGAATCAAGTCATTGGTGGTGAAGCAGCCGAGGAAGGTGGCGATGTTATTGGATACAAAGTGACCACTGCAGTATGGCACGTATCTTGGGGTAACCCAGAAAAAAATGAGCCTTCTTCTGGCGGCTATCAAATCTTCAATTCTGTGCTTGGTTGGAACAATACTGCCACATACGGTACCATTATCAGCTATTGTCTCTACTGGCTTGTCGTCATTGGGTTCTTGGTATACTTTTATTACGATGAAAAACGCTCTGCTATTAGAAAAGCCAAAGCTGGTGAATGGCAGGTTGGCGACTTGGCACTTGAAAATGCAAAGGGGTACATTGATGAAGAGACAGGCGAGATCATCAACAAGGACAAAGGCGAAAAGCACGATATTGAACATATCGAATCGAATGGAGCTTATCACATTGAACGTGTAGTTCTTCCACCACCTACCAAATAACAGTAGTATCACCATAGCAACAGAATGATACGCATAATGATTATGACCCAAATGTAACCGAGATCCCCGTACTGTTGTGTAACAATAAATAAATGCACACGTGTCACAGATCCAATCTACTTGACGATCATTATGGATGACATCCTTTGTTACTGCATTCTTGCTACCAAACACCATATATGGATATATTTTCTGTTTCATACTCCCCTATTAAACATTATCAACGGCACCCATTGTTCTTGAACCTTATGTGTTGATAATGCCAATGCACGAAATTTTAAAACATGGGTCATTTTAGTGCGAAACATTCACGGGGCTGCTGAAGTTAGGCACACTGCACGATCAACATCGTTTGATAAAGCTGATTATCTATCAAACTGATATGCACAATATCCCGATCATCCATCGATAATCTTTATTGATGTTGGCACGAGTGTAAATAAGAAAGAATAGTAATGCCAACAACACTATGAGTTTCGTTGGTGAATGATCCAAGTATAATAACTTGCATCTCATGCATGAACAACCTATGGAACAGACTTGCTGATGCACTGCTATGCTTGGTTCGATGTTTGCAAATAAGCTTGGCATTATCCAATGTCAGTAACCGCCACAAGTGAACATACGCTTATGAAAGCACACGGTGTAATTTATGAATTAGCTGTTGATAAACGATGATGATCTTTTGATTGATAATCAAATTTTTATAACAATATAGGATATCCTGGCGTATATCTCATTACCATTGCACATGTAATATCGACCCACTAGCTCACTAACAATGTGACTAGAGTGGGATTACCTATTGAACCACACTGCTGATGGCTGATGGATCACGAATTCATGACGTTTGAATAGACCAAATCATCTCTTCCAAACGGTAATTTTTTAGCTGCACTACTACCATTTTTCGCTATTCTCTTGGCGATTTTCAATTCTACTTGTAACGAAGCTTGGTCATATAAGTACGCGATACAGCATTTGAGCAAGCTATGTTGACCGTATAAAATGCCGACATGACATAATCGATTGATCTAATAAGCAACTTTCAGAGTCAAAAATCAACACCAACTGCGATTCATGCTGTGCAAACTAGGTTTGGATATCCTCATGCTGTAATATTGATTGCAACCAAAAACTGGACACGTAAGTATGGTATCATGGTACATCATCCGTGAGTGATGAGTATCACTGATTACATAGAGACAAGTGAATACGGTAGTGATATGTGGCTAATGAGCAGCTTTTCCTCATGCTCTGGTTATATGCGGGAAATAGCAACCATCTGGCAACCACGATACGAGCAGACATATAGATTGGCTATTGTAGTGTCAAGCACTATATATATGCAGCATAACAATGAGAATTGATACATTGCCAGAAAGGTTGTATATCATCATTATGGTCTTTATTTAAAATTGGGAGGTGATACAGGGATACAATGTAGTAGTGATACGAAGGTTGAAACACCACATCTATTACTGTTATTTGAGACCATCGACAGACTTTATTAAGAGAAGAGGTATGGAAAAGTATTAAATCACTAGGTGTATTGTGGCGTGAATGAGCATGGCTGGTATTCGTTATGGATACAAAGTGGATAGCTGTGATACATTGAATGGTACTAAATCGCTTGTGGACATGTATCCTCGTGCGTGAAATGAGAATCCGCTTGCTCTTTTCTTATTTAGGCGGGATGAAAAGCGGAGGGCGATCAGGGTTTTTTTTTTTTTTTATGTCCAGAATAATACATTTATGTGGGGAAGTTGTGTGTTGTTGTTTTAAAGGACAAGCATCATCATGCCGCTTAATGATATGGAACATACTCCGAGCATTGGATATAGTTTCTCAAGAATGACCAACATGTATTTGAATGTGAGTTTATTTCCAACAACACATGGTTTTCCCAAGCCGTGTGAGAGTTGAGTGAATGATTTGATGGTCGATGCTCATCTTCTCCGCCAGGTAATTATACAAGATTTTCTTCTGTACAACGAAGCCATACAAGCGGTTTGTGCGCAGAATCACAGCCTCGTTCGTTCTCTTTTCCTCTCCTTTCACATACAATATCACCCATGTACTCTCGTTTATCGTTGGTTATTACCACTCTTTTATTTTCACTGCTAATTGCATGTGTATCTGCTCAAGTGGGACCATCTATTAAGACACCAGAATACAATGCAACAGTAACACCAGGAGACGATATCACCATTGAATTTGAATACAGCAATGTTGGCACTGGCAATTACACTTTAGGTAAACTTTTCAGAAAGACTGAAAACCCATAAAAGTAACATATCTCTAATTGATAATTCTAGACATTGCCTTATGGCAAGATGCTTCCGCTTCACAGTTGATACAGAATGTTACAACGGACCATGAACTTGATGGTGGCAACTCGACTGGTGTTCAGCTCAACTTTACGTACACAGGTTCATACGACTGGACCGTGCCTGGCGGTCTCACCATCAAGCGAACTTTCGACAATGGCACCGAAGTAGAGGAATCACCACAACTCATTTATCTCACTGTCACGGCTGTTTCAGAAACAAGCTTCTTTGACGATCTTCGGTTACGTTCTCGCCCTGTCATGCTCCATTACAATGCTGCTACTCTCAATGCACCCAACGTGATGCTTCTTTTGGGTGTTGGTTTATTGTCCATGATGTATCTCGTCACTGGTCTATAGTGGCGCTGTAGTCGTAGTCAGAGTAACGGTGGTGAACCATTAGCAATAATAATCATATCCTTTAGTCCTTTGGTATTAATACAGATACAGCTTTTCAAACACACACACATACATACGCAACAAGTGAGGATGGCGTAAACTGAAAAGGAGGAAAAAAAGAGGAGATATGGAAGGGATATTGTGGTTCATTGTAAACAAAACCTGGGATGCATCGCCAAGCAACCGCCACATTATACAACCGGCGAATGGGGCAGGATCACGAGATGAGGTGCATTAATGAGTTTCTTTACAAAAGCACATGGTGCATCAGTGGAAAGAAAGGGATATCAAGGGGTTAAAAGAATCATACAGTGAGAGAACAATGAGGCGAAAGGATAAAAGTTGCCGACATTGTGTATATGTACGTGTGTGTGCGTTGCATTTTTGTTTAGTCTCGACCATCAGATGCTCTCATACACACACGATAGCAACACAACACACACTTGCATATGCCATACTACATGTAGATGCATTTCTTTTGCCAACAATTCAGCCATATGTGGCAACATAATTGAACCATGCGTTTAACACGACAACAACATTATCCAACATGGTGAAACGATCGACAATGCCTGTCGTGGTGTAATGATGGTCTTATCCCCTGTTTTCACAAATCTAGAGTAAATAAACCCAGAGCATGTTGTATATTAACATTTGTTTTTTCTGCATGATGACAATGAGATGGAAACACTCCGAGTATGTATACATTGTGATCCCAAGAGGAGAATACTATAATGGCACCACGCTGGCATATGTATGCTTCTCTCCCCTCCCCTCCATGAATCATGGGTACTATATGAAATTTTAGGTCTATGCTTACGCAAGTTGCTCCCTGATCAACTATGATTCACATTATATTTCGGCGTGGTGGATATTGAGTTTGTTGATGTGTGTGGTACGAGTGTGGAGTGGAGAATGTGTGTAGCACAAGATGCTGTCAACTATCCAAGTACAAGGTGATATATCATTATCGTATTGGTGAGAAATGCAATATGTTTTCCTCCTCTATACATAAGGCATTGGCACGCTTGTGTTCATATAGAGCCCATGGATGGCATGTCTCGGACAATTTAATCCAAATCGCCGATGGGCTTACTAGGACCACCAACATTCTTGACTAGCAACGCACAATCCTTCTTTTCCCTTGGATAATTTTAATCACTTCATCATGGCATCACGAGCTGAAAGACGACAAAAGCAAAAAGAGCAGAAAAAGGCACAAAAGAAAGCTGCAAAGAAGGCTGCTTCCGGTGGTGCACCTGTTGCTGCTAAAACGGAAGGCACAGCAGCAGCAGCAGCTACAGCAGCAACTACTGAAAAACCTACCACAACCCCACGTACATCAACCGAACAACAAGATAAGGAAGCAAAAGTGGAAACAAAAGTAACACCTAAAGCAGAAAAGCATGAAGCCGAAAAACCAGCACCTATAGAAGAAGCACCTGCACCTGTCAAAAAGAAGGATGATGGTACACATGAACCTTGTGAAACGACTGAAAAGTTGAAACAAGAACCACCAAAGATGAATGTTGGTTCACCTGTAGCTACTGGCATGCACATGGAGAGCAAAGATGATAAGACAAAGCCATCATCTACTGTACCGACAACAACAGCCAAGCAGGAAGATAAACAAGAGCCACCACCAAAAACATATGAACCACAGCTGGCTACCAAAGAAGAGAAGACTACTGCCACTGATGATACTGCACCAAAACCCCAAGAGCAAACGAATCAACAAGCATCCATCATTCAAGAAAAGCGAGCTTCAGTACCATCATCATTGGGTGAACAAAAGCAGCAAGAACAACCACCCATTGCCAAAGCACATACTACTACTGCTGCAGTTACATCATCACCGCCTAAAGAAACACCACCCAAGGATACTGGCATTAGTACAAAAAAAGCAGCCGAGGAGGAGACAAAGAAACGGGATGAAGATAAGGATGTGCTATCGAAGCAGCAGCGACCTAAACCTGATGAGACGAAAATGGATGAACCAGCAACAGCAACGGAGACAGCCAAGCAAAAGGGACCTGCTGTACCATCATCAAAGGAAAAACCAGGCACAACAACAACCGAGACACCACCACCAAAGACACCACATAAAGATGCGGATACCATGCCTGTCAAACCACCCCCCAAAGACCGACAAAAGGAAAAGAAGCTTGGTGGATTGCTCAACATTTTCAAAAAGAGCGTAAGTTTGTTGAATCAGATTTATGCATTTTACTATGATGGAACTATTAACAAATGTTCATGTAGTCATCCACTGGAGAGAAAAAGAAATCTTGGCAGTTTTGGAAATGAATATAGTGTTTCCCATCATTGCATAATAGCAACATGCTATTTCTACTATTATCCTTCATATCGTAGCAACCACGGTTTCCCTCCTTGTCATACAATTCCGCTCATTCCGTAACTCTGGCATTGGCCATTTGGTTTTCTTTTGTACAGTTTTATTATTCTAATAATATTTATGGTATTCAGATAGAAAGGAGTATGTGAATACAATGTTGATGAACTATTGCAGACTAGTGATAAAAATAGGGTGTGTTGGAGAAAGAATCCAAAATGCCATTGTGATGATCCGAAAAACGTGAACAAATGAAAAGGGCGGATCATTATTATGATGATAAACATCAGCAGCATCAGCAGCAGCAAAGGTTGTGAGTAGCATGATGATGATGAAAAAGAGAGTTCATGTGTTACTTTCTCCTTGCTGTGCTCCCTTATGTTTCCCGCTCCTCCTCGTCCCCCAACTCCTTTACTACTGACATATTCGGATAATGGGTCGATCCCCGTTGGTATATGTTTCGTGCATCAGTTGGTACGAAAGTGTGCATCGCACCGAACAGTAAGATTCTCCTTGCTTCTACGACATACAGGCTCCTCGTTTTCCCCTTTCAACCCCCCAATCCCTTTCAAATGTATGTGTTGGTTTGCTAGTAGTAGTAGTATGGCGGAAGACCTATATGGGGTATGAACAAGAGCCACGGGCAAAAAAAGTGAGATCAAACGAGGCACATGCGCATATTTACAAGATAGAGAAAGTTTCCACCCTTTGTCCTTTCTCCCCCTTCTCTCCTATTCCCCCTTGAAAAAGCCCACCATCAACATGATTGCAATCCCGTTTCTCTTTCATTTGTAGTCTCTTTTTTACTTTTATCTTTTTCTTTGCCACCGTTTTGTCTTTTGTTTCATGTTCCATTTATCGACTTCATGAAACGATGGCATTCGGTAGCAGCAATAGCTCGATTTCACCTTCGACCACTTCGTCTACTGCAAAAGAAACAACACCTGTTCAAGTGGGTGAGTTTATTCAGCATGAAATTATGTACAACATGAATCCCAGCAACTGATACACACCCATCTCTTCCTTTTATTAGCACTACGCGTACGTCCACTCAATTCTCAAGATCGAGCACAACCACGATTCTCTCAATCCACCGATTCCGATGTCATTAAAACTTTCGACACTACAGTCAATGTCGTTCCACACCAAAAGGCATTCACATTTGACCATGTATTTGGCACCAACAGTACACAAGAACAAGTGTTTTCGAGTGTAGCATCAAAACTAGTAGACCGGTTTATCGACGGTAAGGTTTTCTTTCTTTTTTGACACAAGACGTGGGTGGTTGGGGGATCATAAGTTGGCATCTATTTGTGATCTCATGTTGTTCCTTTTTTAATCATCACAGGTTACAATGTCACCATCCTGGCCTATGTAAGTAATGCATGATGATGACATGACTAGGGAATAAGGAGAGAGAGAGAGAAAGAAAACAACGTGCCAACTCAATGCTTGTCGTATGGGTTACACAGGGACAAACATCTTCCGGCAAGACTTATACTATGGGAACAGAAGTTAGTGACCATCCACATCCTGATCATCAAGGTATATGCATACAATGGATAATAGCAAGAATCACTTTACTGACATTTGTATTTATTGCATAGGCATCATTCCACGTGCTATGGCTGCACTATTCCAGGAATTGTATTCCGATCCGACATCATCGTCATCATCCACCTCACGTACATCATCACCTCTCTCATCCACACCAAAGATCAGCAAACGACATAGTAGCAATGCAGTCAATAACAATAGCAATTTGAAAGCACCTAGTCGATTGATGCGTCCTTCATCCATGTTAACTCCGCCTAGCAACTTGAGTCGACGTGCCTCCTTTTCGGTGGAACAACAACAACAACGACAGCAACCTGCCAATCGACGATTCAGTGTCAAAGTATCCTTTGTGGAGATATACAATGAAGATTTAGTGGATCTCTTGAACCCAGCACCTGCAGATGAAAAACCACCTGTGACAATTCGGGAAGATACTAAAGGGCAAATTTATTGGACAGGTGTTAAGGAGGTACCTGTCGACAGTACAGAGGATGTATTAAGGTAACATCGAGAGATATGCTGCATAAAAGGAGTCAACACGCATACTGATTGGCTACAATTCTTATTCCTCCTTTTAGATATCTGCAAATGGGAACACAAAATCGTGCGACTGGATCCACCGACATGAATGCCAAATCATCTCGATCACATGCTATCTTTTCGGTAACATTACGTCAAGAAAAATGGATTGTCACTCCCAAAGCATCTGTATCCACAATGTCAACAAGTCAACAAAGACCACCTACACCTACATCATCACGATCATCCATGATGCTTGGAAGGCGTAGTAGTGGTGTCAATGTCAAAGCTATGGTGCAAGAATTACAACATACCAATCCCAATAGTGATGATGGCAAATGGGTCGTTAGCCACTCTAAGTTTCATTTTGTCGATTTGGCAGGATCTGAACGATTAAAACGTACAGCTGCTGAAGGGGATCGACGAAAAGAAGGCATCAATATCAATGCAGGATTATTAGCTTTGGGAAATGTCATTTCGGCATTAGCTGATAGTACTAGCAACAAACGCCCAGCACATATTCCTTATCGTGATTCAAAGTTGACACGCCTATTACAAGATTCGCTAGGGGGTAATGCTACAACATTGATGATTGCATGTATCAGTCCAGCAGAAATCAACCTGGTTGAAACAGTCAATACGATCAAATACGCACATCGAGCTCGCAATATCAAGAATCGTGTTGAACGCAACGAAGCTGAAGAATGGCTCACCAATGACAATCCTGAGTTCTTGCGTGGAATCATTAGCAAGCTCAAGGGTGAAGTGCGTAATCTAAAGTCATCATCATCGACATCCACAGCCAACAGCAGCAATAACACACCCACATTCTCAAAGTCAACTGATAGTAGCACCATCATGACACCCACTTTATCATCATCAGCTACTACACAACTCACAGTCCCTGAAGTTGATTCTATTACAGTTGAACAACAGCAACAGCAACAGCAATTGGTGACTGATTTACGTAAACAGATTGGAGACTTGCAAGTTGCTTTGCATAAGCAGAAGGATTTGGATTTTCAACATCTTGTTGAGCCTGTCATTGAAGAATACGAAAAATCAGTATCGTCACTCGAATCACAACTTGCTATGGCACGTGCTGCACTTGCTACTCAGGACCAGGCATTGGCTGATCAGCAACACAGGCTCACTGAACTGGATGCTATGCGACAATCAGCTGTAGATAAACTCCAACAACATGAGCAACAGCAACAACAAGTGGATGTTTATGAAAAGCAATTACAATCATGTCGACAACAAGCGAAACAGCTTGAAGAGCAGGCACGTGGTTATGAGGATAAGATACGGGACTACGAGCAACAGCTTCAAATGGCTGAAGAGCATAAGAGAAAGCACGCACAGGAAATTGAAGAATGTGAAACACGATTACGTGCTACTCAAGATGAAGCTGCTAGGCAACAGAGTGATAAGGCTCAATGGTACGAGCAGCAAGTGCATGAATATGAGCAACAGCTGCAAATGTTTCAAAGTCAGCAAGGGGACAATAATAACGAAAAGCACCAAGAAGCACTTGGTCAACTCAAGCAGCAAATTGACGAATATGAGAGGAGAATGGCTGAATATCGAGCAAAGATAGCAAAGTGTGAACAACAATTGAATGAATCTTTGGTACATGCATCCAAGTTTGAAGTGGAATCAATACAATTGGGTGACAAGTTGCGACAAATGGATGAACATCGTGCTGAGCTGCAACAGGCATCCCAGAGTTACGAATCACAAGCGAATGCACTACAGCTGCAGCTTACAGCCACCCAGGAGCAACTGCAGCATGCTGACCAAAAGCTGCAAGTTCAAAGTGAGCGCTATCAACACGAGAGTAACCAATGGCAACAACAAGTCAACGACCTTGCACGTCAACTTGAAGAAATCACTGCTTTACGTGATGATGCTATTGATATACGTGATAGTCAAGCACAAGAAATTACTCGACTTGAAGCTTGTTTACGTCAAGAATTGCAACAAAGGGATGCACGTCATGCTGATATTATGAACCATCAACGTAAGCTCCATCGTCAACGTCTTGACGAACTTGAATCAGCTCATCGTGACGCAAAGACATTGCAACTTGTTCAGCACAAGCAAGAAGCTATTATTCATGCGCTGGAGTCTAAAGTGGATGCTTTGGAACAACTTGTCTCCAACTTGCAAAAGCAACTCGATGACCGTGATCAACAAATTGCTCAATTCACTCATGTTGTACAACACGTGCTCGATGAAGTTCATACAGTTGGATCAGAACGTCAAGATCTCGAGCGATTGGCTGCTAGTCTTGGAGATAGTATTCATGATCACAATATCCAAGCTGACAATACACTCGCTGCTGTCAAGGAATTGGAAGCGCAGCGGCATCAGCAACAAGATACTGAGGATGATGGGTTGGAGATTCGTATTTTAGAACTTGAACAACAAAGTGAATCAGCTATCAAAAAGATTCAAGCACTCGAGTGTGCAAAGCAGCAATTGGAGAATGAACTTGATAAGGCAAAAAAACTCAATATGGATCAAGAGAATATTATTGCATCTTTGGAAACATCACTACAGGCGATGCAAACTCGGTTGGAAGAAGCTGTTGCTAGTCATACACAAAAATCTGAATTGATTCAATCACTTCAAGAACAGCTCAATCAACGTCGAAGATTAATGATCGACACTCGCATGAACCGAGATAGTGGTTTACCCGATGAGCATCGAATGTCAGCTGATAGCATTGCCAGCAAAAAGAAGAGTATCACTACCATGCATTCTGAATCATTGCCACCACCACCAGCATCACCATCAAGAACAAGTCATAGTAGCTGTAGTGGTAACAGCAGTAGTGAAGAAGATGAAGAGGACTTGGCAGTGACACCTCCTGATAACGGATCTGAGTTGAGCAATCTAGACAAGTTACAAGATCGTTATCGACGCAAGCTCACAAGTGCGGAAGGACAAGAGGAGTTACTTGGCAAGCTGATGCAGTTGATGGAGGAGAATTCCCAATTGTCGGTGCAAGTGAATGAACTCGAGGCACAAATGATTTTGCAGCACAATCAATTGACACTTGAGAGCAAGAATCTAGAACTTAAGGTGATGAAGCTTGCAGCAGCCAATGAGCGTTTAGAAAAAGAAGTAGAACAAGCCATGATTATACCCCGCAGCACAAGCAGCACAAGCAGTAACAACAACAACACAACTGCCACCAATCGAGATTCTATCTTGTTTAGTACTTCACCGCCACAAACGCCACGTTCACCACCCAACACATTACATCAGAAACTGCAACGCGACTGGTCATTATTTAGTTTGAAAAAATCAGGATCAATGAAATCGATTCTCGACCAACCATTATCACCTAGTTCACCCGATGAAGTCATGCTTGTTTCGCCTACAAACACCGCCAAAAGAGGATCGGCACCATCAACAATGACAGCGATCCGAGAACAGCAACAACGTGTCTCGAACACTACTACAACTGATGCAGGATCACCTCCGCCATCAGCACCACCTTCTAACCCATTACCACCGGTTCCATCACCAGCTCGTTCGGTCTCGACACCTTTATTACAACGACAAACATCAAGTGGATCAACAGCTATTAGTGATTTGTTCAGTAATGGTGGTCATTTTACATCGGAGCAATATGAAAAGATCATTCGATCTTTACAACGTAAAATGAATGTTGCCGACGAAGATGTACGTGCTCATCAACAAGTCATTGGCAAACTTGAAACACAACTATCACGCTCAGAAAATGCTGTACGAAGCATCAAACGACAACTTGACACACTCAATCAAGAAAAGCAAACATATATTCTTGAGCTTGAACATTTAAGATCACAGCAAAATGGTTGGCATGAAGAAGAAAATGTCGAGAGAACCAGGTTGATAGAGGAATTGGAAAATGAACGCATGCTCAAGGATAAAGCAGAACGTGCACGCACCATCCTGGAACACCGCATGGAGAAACTCATGTGCAAACGTAACAAGTTTATGTGTTTCTAGTAGTAGCACATCCCAATATTCATATAGTCAATATTCATTCATCATCTACCATCATCATCACCCTCCTCCCTTTATATGTGTTGTTGTAAAATATATATCCTCTTCATTGATTTCCCCAACTTCCCATTCATCAGATGTGCGTCCCAATTTCTTTTCTTTTTAATATATAGCCAAGATGCAAACACACTAGAACATGTGCATGGTTGTCATTATGGTAGTACATACTAAACACAAATAGATAACAATGGGAGACATGTGCGTGCGTGTTGGCTGGATGTTATTGGCTCATTGGTACAAGAATTAACTTGATGATGATCACAAAAAGTCTCGAAGTCGTGGCCAAGATAGAGAGCGAAACACAAGATTTACAGTGACCAGCACGTGCATAAGCTTAACAGAGTACAAAACGTGCACTGATGATGTTCCGGCAGCGGAGGAAAGAAACTAATAATCCAAGACTTTACCATTACTACCTAGACAGATTTTGTATTTTTAGATAGAGACCCAGCCTACCCACTTTGGCCATCAGATATAGACTTTGTGTCACTTGTTGGAAAATTCCGAATCACTGATCGTCGTCGACTTTGGTAACATGGAAACATCCCACATACATACATACACACGCTCCGCTTCCCCGCCCTGTTTTACCTGCTGTTGCTTACCTCACAGAGCCATCCAATCAACCCGCCAGCTGCAGCTTGTCCCAAGATAGCAAATCTACATTCACTGGCTATGTTCCATAATAAAATGACGCATGAGTATGTAGGTGATGTGTACATGATAAGATCATACCCATATATACAAGGTTAATCGTTCCTGGAAGCAAAAAAAGGGTGTTGGTGTGATACCTAACCCTCGAGCAATACAAAGTTAATTTGTAACACAACTCGTTGTCGCTCTCACACACAAATCAAGATCCACCATCAACACCAATATCAGTAACCGTTTTACCATGTGAGAGATCGTATCGGATATATATGTGTCTTTCTGCAATCCATATGCAAGGTGATAAGTCGGGGGCTGATGAATGAGACACAAGCATGGCTCAAGGTGCATGCAATATCGACAGTGTTATTATTATTGTCAGTGCGTTGCTATAAATGAAAGCAACGCCCGTTTCGTTAATGATGTGTTGTGGGTGTGCAATGATAATAAAATCATCAAAATGTTAAGATTCGTTATACAAATTTTAGGTATAACGTCAAGTAACAACAGGGCACATCTCCCTTGCTGCTCATCAACAATCCAACATCATGCTGCCCTAGTTCATTATCATCTTTATCCCCCCAAATATCAAATGTCCCCCAATTAAGGTCTTTGAAGGGAACACGAGGTGTGGTGCTACGCAGTGTGCTCCGTGTATAGTGCATATCCAGCCTATTGATTTTGTTTGTGATGAAAGAATATCGAGCGTGCATGCTGCCAAATCCCATGTCGGACGATCAAGCATAAGGGTCCCTTTCCTCCTTCAAACATCTCTTACATTCACCTCCTTATAGGTAATTTGACTACTTGTTCAATCACACACACACACACACACACAACATCAAAATATAGATATACGTTTATTCTCTCTATCAGGGAATGATGGTGTGAAAAGGGGAAGAAACAAACTAAAGGGGTATATGGGGAGAATCATATCGAGGGAATGAGCGTGTGAGTGAATGAAATTATGTGTATCTGTAAAGACAAGCGAGAACAAGGCGGAGAATGGATCTCGCTAATGAGTGTGTGTGTGTGCGTGAATAGTGTATAGGTATAGGCTCCAGCTCGCTGGGCTGGGCTAATGTAGAATGCAAGTTTGGGTAGGTGTGGGTGTGCAATTGATGTGAGCTGTAATTGATGTATACTCGACTTGGCCCAGAATATGTGACACGATGTCTGTGTTGCGTTCTTTTTTGTTTTGTTTTTGCCACTATCGACTCTAACTAATAAACGTTTGAGTAACAGCAACTAATTTGGCTCTGCACATCCAGGTTCCACTTGTTCCCCCTCATCCTATCGCACCCCCTTGACCTTTTTAGACACCCCCCGCTTTCACCCCCCCAAATTTCCTACTTGTGCTTTCTCCTATATAAGTCTCGCTATCTTGAATCAACCCACTCCTTCTGCTTTTTCCCAATGTCGACGCAAGATCTGTATCATATTAGCCAACGCATCGCACCTCGACAAAAGATGTCCGAGCAACAACCAACCAACCAAGTCATTGTGCCATCTATGTTTGTGCCTGGTCCCTTTTATTATTACCAGTTGCCGCCTTATCTGGCGTTGCCTACTACTACAGCTGCAGCTGCTCCCATTCATTATCCACGACTTGCTACACCTACCACTGCCGTAAGTGCCCATTATTCCTTTATCCCTATGACGACGACGACATAAAAAAAGCATAGCAACACAATGCACATTTCATACATATATAACCCATGTCGTCGTTGTCGTGCCATTCTATTTTTACTCCGTAACTCATCATTGGCAACGCATGATTCTATCACCCTACCCACAGTATCCTCCACCTATTCATCATACCCTGGAGAATGCTACTATTACATATGATACAATGGTTGTTGAGCATAGCAAGGATTTAGTCAAGGATGTATTTTTTTCTCCTGCAATGACTACTACTGAAGGAAGAGACTCTGAAGGATCCTCGATCTGTGGACAAAGTGATAGCGATGAATCTGATGTTGCCTCCTTTTCTCCATCTGACCTACTTCAAGACGACGATCCATTGTTTTTCATTGGTCTTGATCTTAATGAAACCACTACTACTACCAACAAGAGCGCCAATGCTGCCGAGAAACAATCACCAAAGAAAAAACAATCTTCTTTGCTTGGCAAACGACGTTCTCGAAACACAACCACCATCGATACCGTTAAGAAAGCCAAAACCAACAATGCTGTTAGCTTACCAGGATCACCATTGATGGATTATTTTGAAGAAGATGCTTCAACCGAAGAATCATCGGATGATGATGATACCCAAAGGTAAGCTGATGGAGCTGGAAACTGACGGGAATTTCCATTTGGGTGGGAAACTAAACCTTTCCTTTTTCCTTGGCAGTGTTGCGGATCTCCAATCCATTTCAGCAGCCGATGATAACGAATCAACCGCTTCGTGGGAAGAGCGCGCTGAGCTCTTTGAAGAAGCCGAAGAGGAAAAGTTACAACAACAGCAACTTGTTGAACCACGCTCAACACAACAACCTACCATTTATCAAAAGTTGACCAAAGCTAATGTTGACTGGTGCCGATACTGTGGCACTACTGAAGGTGTAAATTGGCGTCCAGGACCTTGGGGAAAGCGGACATTGTGCAAGTAAGTATTGACTTTCAGGGCAGGGGTGATGTGTATGATGTTTCTATCATTTCTATGGTAAATGCACGTGCACATAACGCGTTGAATTGGAAAAACAGATTTACTCATGTTGTCAATTTTATAGTAAACACGGATGCGATTACAAGGGTTATGGATTTGCATGCAAGTTACCACGCCTTGATCTGACAGGATTTGCAAATGAAGCTATCCATGATCGTGATAGACCTGTGCTTCAACTCTTTTGCTCAGTGTGTCATCGTCAAGAATCATGGGAAGGAAATGTATTGGTGCGCTGTGAAGGTTGTCCCAAAGCTGTGCATCAACAATGTGCAGAAGCACACCATCAATTATCAGATGCTTTTGTAGCGGGTGATGAACCCTGGTTCTGTGATCCCGCTTGTCAAGAAAATGCAAAAAGGAAACGTATTGTTGTTGAGTTGCCAAGAAAGCGTTTACCTCTCATGTGCGCTCCCAAGAACAATAGCAGCAGTAATGCATCGTCTCCTTCTTCTTCACCCATGTTGCATCGACGCATCTCCTCTTCATCATCCTCATCTTCATAGATATGGTTCTTTTTCTTTTTCTCTATCACAACCACCACATCTTTCTTATACACTTTTTACAATCATGCATGCACACAAACACACACACACACACACACGCACAATCACGCATCATACCTTTTCTTCTTGTTCTTTTTTTTATATCGATTTCATGCTTTGTATATAGCTCTTAAGCCGCCAATCACACACACCCCAACATTTGCATGCCTCTTTATGGTATCTACGCTTTCTTAATACAATCACACACGCACGTTAATGATGTCTTCTCCCTTCAAATCATACTATTTTTATGAGTGTAGAATAAGGAAAGTGATATATATCAATGTAATAGCGTTTGGATGTTGTTCTCCACAGTCACGATAATGATGATGATGGGAGGATTGACACACACACACACACACACACGCGGCACGCGCACTATATCTTTTACAGCGTTCACTTGGAGCCTTCCGACGACGACGACCATTCTCCGCACAACAATAGCTTTGTTCCATATATTTACACCACTGGTTGTGATATTCCATGGATCGCAAATCACGGACATCACGATCGGCATCGTTGGAAGAGACCAATGAAGAGCTCAGTCTTTGGAAACAGATATGCACCTCACTCGCCAAATTGGAGAACATCCAAAAGGAGACCGAATCAGTCTTGAACAATATCAACAAGATCCACCTTGCTGTCAATTTTGATGAAGGTGGGTATGGGAGAAGGGTCTATGCAAAAGACATGGCATTAAGAGCATCATCCTTATTGTCATAGGCATCTCGTCCACGTTGTCACAGCGTCTCAAGGAATATTACCAGAATGGTATCAGCTTATCATCCACCGAGTCAAGGTAACCTGCCAACAAAGTCAAATGTATAATGTGAACTCGTGTATCTCATTGATGTTTACATGTAGAACCATTAACGATATCATTGAGAAAGTATCCGTGTTGATTGCATTGAGAGAAGCATCTGAAAACAGTAATGGTAAATAGGGTGAAGGATCATGTGTACATTGAATGGGATGATTCATGCGTTCATTGTATAGAACAAAAGCGCAAGAAACGGAAAACTGAAGCTGATGAGCTCAAGCATGCATCGCCTGGATCAGGCAAAAGATCCAAGAGGTGGGTTTCCGATGTGTGCTACCAACACGTTATACAAGTTTATGCATCCCATCTAATCGTTGGTTTTACAGTGACATCATTCTTCCCGGTATCACAGTAAGAGAAGGAATGACAACATGAAGCTTAATAATAATATTTGTTTTTTGATCTCAGGTGGCTGCCAAACAACCGAAGCAGAAGGATAAGAATGAGGAATGGATTCTTGCAGTGGTTATCAGCTTTCATCCCGACAAGAACAAGTATGTATTTTATTGATTCTAGAGAACAATGGATGGTAATTGTTCATATGGTATGTTTTCTAGGTATCATGTCGAAGATATAGATCAAGATGAATCTGGGCAAAAACAGTAAGTTGTAGGAAGGGTAGGGGGAGATTGACTACAATAGGACATGGGGGATGGTGTATTAAATTTTCAATCTACAGGCGATACTTTATACCAACACGACACGTTATCGCCGTGCCTGAAAGTCATGAGATACGACATCTTCCAGAGCTCAAAACAGGACAAGATGTGCTAGCATTGTATCCAGGGACGACTTGCTTTTACAAGGCAACAGTTGTACTGCCACCAAAACAGGTAACGATGGGTTGCTTAGCAACGGATTATCAAGATGGCTCACATGACGCCTTCTATTAGAACAAGGATATCAGCTCGCCGGGTACTTACAAAGTACAATTCGAGGATGACAACAATGAAATGAAATATGTCATGCCAGGTCATGTTCTTGAAATGCCAAAGTCGAAATAAGCTGGGCAACTACCGTTCCTGCATGAAATTTTTCTTTATCTCAGATCTCTCCCCTCCTCCCTCCCTTGTCATACTTATCCTCTTACAGCATCTCTTTTGTTTATTCATCGTCCCAATTTTCCTCTCAAACACACCAATCTCCTTATCTTGACGTAATATCGCAATCATCTCACCCACACAACGCACCTTTGGTATATATATTATATATAACTTTATAAAGCATTCCACGCATTTCTTTTTTTTGCAATTCATCTTTAGCTTTGAACAATGAATGTCGAAACAACAATCCCCAATACAACGATGCTAAATTTATTGTTAAGGATCATCATGATCCCCATCATCACGTCTTCATTTATTGTGGTGGAGATATTTATAAAGTTGGTTGTGATGCTAGGTACTATATGAAGGAGTCGTGTCATTGTCATTAGAGGGCGAGACTCACTATACCAGTTACAATGAATCGATAATGGCAAGTGATAGTAAGGAGAATAATATATACGAATAAGGTTTCCATGTGTCAAATGTAACTAAGCTTGATTCTTCTGGTATAATCTTTGTCCCTGTTGACCAAAGACAGGATAACATTCATTCAGATCCCTGGAGTGCCGATATTCAAGGTGAAGAGCACGATGATCTTTCAGTATTTGACAAAGTGACCCTGATCGACATGTTGCTGCTCAAGTGGATTAAAGTCGTAATGAAGAGTGTGCAAGGAGGATGCAACTGCAAATCCACTCCAGATTGCAAGCGCTAGTCATTAAGAACATTCATTATCTATATTATCCAGGACTAAAATACAACGATACTTTGCACGTATATAAGAATAAGATGATTTTTAATGGGAGTGGTAATTGTGGATTGGATGACAAGTAGGTCGCGTATTGGGAGTGAGTGAATGAATTGGTGCGTATGAGTGAGTGAGTGTATATAATAAGGTGATAATAATAGCTTGTTAAGCATCTTGTTGATTAATCTCGGCCAATGCTTTCTTCAGTTCTTCACTTTCATGATCAAATCGCAATCCTGTCTGGAACGCCTCGGCAGCATCTTGAGAACGATTCATGCCAATCAAAGCTTTACCCTTTCTGAACCATCCCTTGCTCCACTCGCGTTTCAATCGAGTCACCATTTCCGCGTCCACTAAAGCATCCACATAATTCTCCATAGCCAAGTGTGCTGCTGATCGATTCGACAATACTGGAGATAATTCTTCACGCACATATTGGAATGCTAGTGGCTCCCATAACGGGCGTCCCCATGAAAGGTCCACAGCCATAGTATAGAAACGAATAGCTTCAGTATAATTGCCACTCTTGAAATACTTGTTGCCTTCTTCTTTAAGTCGATTCACTTGTGCTGAACGAACAGGATTGGCAGCATTGGGTGGAGGAATTTCTTTGACTTGTTTAAGTGTTGCAGCTAAAGCATTGTGCGAAGTCCAGTCAATGTCACAATCTGTACATGTTTCAAGACTGTGTTCCTTGCAGAGAATCTTGTCGCCGTCATTGGATACTGTGACATCAATCATCTTTGGGAGAGTAGGAGAGAGGGCAGAGAATAAAGCGCGGACCGCGTATAATGAGCACAGATAATGATTGATGCTTTCTCGTTAGGCGGTGGTGTGGTGTGGAACAATGATTGGATCGAGTATTCACCTCCGATAGGATCCCATTCAAGGGATTGATTGATTGATAATTGAATATGTGCACATTCAAGTGTATGTGCGGTGTGTGTATGTGTATGCATCCTCGTGCTGTACTTGAGCAATATCACTTTTCCTGATCAAGTTAATGATACTTTGTTACTATCTGTCCGATCAAAGATTTGCTGCATTATTCTCTTTTCTGGAATCCCAGAAAGCATAATAAGCCCCTAGTACATATGTAGCCAATTGCATCTCATCCAACGTACATATCTTTAGTGAACATCACATAACATAACTGCATCTGGATGGGTATTTCTAATCATACGCACACACGTGAGGTCATGGTTGTTTGCTCCTAACCATTCGACATACATGGATAGAGCAAAACATATGCATGTCAACAAGAAAAGTTATAAAGACGATCTCCTTCCACATTTTCCATCATTATCTTCTTTCTCTCTCGCTTTCTCCTTCAGCGCTCTCAAATGAGAAAGATCCTTGATCTATTATTCCTGGCAGCTATTGCTAAAGCTGTCACTTTCCGTGTCATTGCTCCTGGTGCCACTGATGTTCAAGTATCAGTCAATGGTCAACTTACCAAGCTTACCGCCACTGATCCGGATGTGCCTTACTTTACTGGTGATGCCAATGCTTCTCCTGATGCAAAATACAAGGTATAATTACTACTATTGACAAAACGGGAACCGGTGATGGAAAGGGGTGAATCATTTTAGGATCATACTAAACAAAGCATGCAGTACGTGGCTGGTGGTAATGCTGAGCCTTTTGATCGAACTTTGGAGCAAGGCCGTGACAAGACTCGAAATGATTTCTTCAATCGTTCAATCACCTATGCAAATATCCCCAAACTTCCATTTCCAATCACCGAAAATGTAATACTACTTCTTGGATATGATAATATAATTGGATACTAACCTATGTTCATGTATGCATAGCCTTGGACACGAAGTGGCAATGAAGCACCCATGTTTGATTCGAACTATATTCCCACCATCTTCATGACTGGAAACCCTGCTGACATGGAGAATCTTATCAAGAACGTACCTGCTACATTGTACAATGATACCAAATTCACATTTATTGGTCCTGAAGAAGTACTCGTGTACAAGGCAAGTATACAATACAGCATTTTTCTCATGAGAGCTAATGTGATCTATATATAATACATAGGGATGCTCTTTTGGTATCCATGGAGCAGGGAAGAAACACAACAACAATAAACAAAGCTGGAGATGGATGCTACCTAAAGGGCAAAACATCTACAATCGCAACTATATTAAGTTACGACACATGGAAGAAGACCCAACACAAATGCGAGAGAAGCTGTACTCTGATATATTACAAGCAATGGGTGTATATGTCGGAGATGCCAATACTGTGCGATTTTACATCAACGGACAAGGGATGGGCACTTTCGCATTAATAGATGATATCGTCCAATACAGCTTCATAAACGCTGTGTTCTATAATGGAAAACCACCACAAAAAATGGGACCCCTTTACGATGGTGCATCAGGTGCCGACTTTCAAATATCCACGGATGAGTATGGCTCCTGGATTCCTAATCCTGCCAGTCCCGAGGATTCTTCTGCACTAGCTCCCATCTCAGAACAGATCAATCATACGAATTATAAGGATGATAATCAAGTTGCCAACTTAGCCAAGGCGATCGATATCGATCAGTTTATGCGATTCATGGTGATGGAATTCCTTGCTGGTCACTGGGATGGTTATTGGATGGAACAAACCAATGATGGTGCCTATCGTGATCCAACCGAAAACAACAAATGGTATTACCTTGGCCAAGACTTTGACGCCACCTTTGGTGTCAATTTAGCCC
Organism: Lichtheimia hyalospora FSU 10163; assembly: GCA_025094155.1. NCBI lineage: Eukaryota > Fungi > Mucoromycota > Mucoromycetes > Mucorales > Lichtheimiaceae > Lichtheimia > Lichtheimia hyalospora. The sequence goes on from PTRB01000048.1 coordinate 81,250, forward strand.
AAGATCGTCAATTTGTTGCTACATCGTACAGAGATTATCCCCAACTCTTCCCAGGTGGCGTACTGATCAACAATTTGCTGCAAAACCCGCAGCAACGTACACGTTTTGAAACGTATTTGAAAAACACCACTGCCATTTTATTCAACAATTACACTCTAACGAATCGTGTGCTCGAGTACCAAAAGTTCCTATTACCAGATCTTGAATGGGATCGATCCATCAAGCAACAATCACCTGGTATCAACTTTGGATGGACATTTCCTCAAGTGACCCAAAACCTTTGGGAAGCTGTGTCAGCTGGTGCTACACCCAATGTTACTGGTGGTGCTGAATGGGGATTACTTGAATGGGTAGCTGCAAAGAGTGAAGCAGTGGCCAAAGATCTCAATGTCCAAATTGTGCAGCATCCAGTAGGTCCACCTGAAAATGCAAAAGATGCATCGGCGCCTTCTTCACCAGGAACATCACCCAATGGTTCTCAATCAGCAGCTTCTTCGTTTATCAAACCACTTTTCGGATTTATGTATGCCGCCTTGATTGCATCAACCAGCACTGCTTGGATGATAATCACATGATCCAAACAATGAAAACGCATACCCTTTTTTATGGATTGGTGTGGGACAACGCTTCCATCATCACCACAAATATTGTATTACTGTAGTTACTCTTTATTCACAATAAAGTATTTCGTTATGTTTATCAGTCGAAATTGCTGCAGCTATGAAACATGGCTGCTCATTATAATCTCTCTCACCCTCACCCCCTTTATTATAACGGAGAAGAATTAATGCAGGAGTGTACGAGTCGCATCAACATTGCTTCTCGATGTTCTCTTCAACATCCAAAACATATATGCAGTACGTTAGTGGATTGCAGATCAATTATTGTTTCAAGTAGAAAGAGTGGTTGTTTATGATTGTAAAACTGAAATCAGATCAAATTATTGCTACGATGCTGTTGCTGTTGTTGTTGTTTGACTTGTGCTGCAGAAGGAGGTGGTGGGAGAAGAGGAATGGCACCACCCGCGCTCGATCCACCACCACTGGCAGGAGCTGCTGGCTTGGGTCGATTTGTGCGTTTGGCCTGGAATGCATTGTGCCATTAGTATAACATATATCCCGTCATTGCAGCATAACAAATAATACGTACCCCTACGTTACCAATGCTGATACTGATGGTTTGTCCTTCTTTGAGACTATAATCCTTTTTTGGGAGTTGTTCAGCTTCTTTGGCTCGTTCAGCAGCTTGCTTTTCAGCTCGGATTTGTCTATTGAGCAACAATACATCATCAGTACTCTTTGCTCACATTTCAGACTTCTTGTGATTCACTTACTTTGCGAAATCCTGAAGTGCAACGTTAAAGTCAAATGCATCGCTTCGTTCCTGAAAGCCCATACCGATAAAAGCGTGGCGTCCTATCATCCATATCAGCTCATCCAGATCTCTTGATTCTCAATATACACAATACCTTCATGCTCAATCTTCAATACAAAGTAACGACTGGAATCCAACACTGCTTCCACTGCACTACCAGTTGTACTATATGGACACAATGCAAATAACTCGCCTAATAGTCAAGTTAGTTCATGTCATTTCCTAGTATCATTATCCTTACCAGTATTGGCATCTTCCAAGCGGATACTGCAGCTTTCCCCTTTGGTAATGATACGCAAACGACCCTTCCAGAGATACGAACTTCCCAATTCGCCCCATTCAGCTGCTCTATAGATGGTTGTTATTCAATTGAGATGGAAATGTTCCCCATTGTCTCCATGGTGACCCTTGTTGTACCGCATCATCTTGTAATGTACCTGTAACCTCTAGCGGCTGTTCTAGGGGGTATCCGATATACTACAATAAAAACAAGAGCATGAGCGATTGTAAAGTAAAAGAAACGTCAATGACGTGGTTTATTACCAAAGCATTCGCGAATGATTAGCAAGACACTTTCATAGTCTTCCATTTTTTAATATAGAGAGGGAGTGTGAATAGCGGGAAAAGAAGGGATATGAGTGGAGGGTAGAGATAATACAAAGGAAGAAATCAAGCATCTAACATATGGGGACGTGCATTCTTGTAATCTTCAAAGGATACCTCGTTCTTGGAGGATTGATATCGTGTGAGCACGATGGATTTACGCACTTTATCATCAATCTTGCCACGGAAACCACCTTTACGCAATAATGAATCGATCGCTTCAACCTTGGTCCAACCTTGATCCGGTATCACTTCTGGTAAATAGGTAGCGGTGCGCTTGTGGCCATGATCGTTGATAAATTCAATCCAGATACCATGTTTACCAATCTCCCAATCAAGATAATCGTCTCCTTCTTCAAAATCAGTCAACAATGATACCCCGCATGACAAGAGTGGCACTTCCTGCAATCTGATGGGGTTGAATCGCCGATCATGGAGTGCACTATATACAAAGTTAAGTCTATGGCGTAATACCATTCATTCTTTTCTTACTTACCTTGTCAAAGCATATTCTTTCAATCCTCGCTGTAAAGGCATCGCACTAAAGTTGCCAATGCATCCTCGTAGATGCTTTTCATCATAGGCCGCTATATTCCAAGTAACAAAGAGAGGACTAGATAAGGACATTGAGTATATAAGATGAATACGATAAGAGGGTAAAATACATACTATGATGCATCTTCAAACTTTGACTCTGGAGCTGGCTCTTTTTGTAAATGAGCAATGAGAACGTCAAAGCAGTAAAAACAATGCTCCTTGGTAGCGACCATGACCCAACCCCCAAACTGTAAAAAGAAAAAGGAAAAAGAGAAAGAGACGATATTGTTTGGAGCTACACACCATCCACTCATTTATCAATCAAAAATGCCTGCTCTGGGAAATCTGAAACTCCGTATAAGTGGTCATGTGTCTCATAGTGCACACAACTACATTTCAAATCATACACTTGGGAGTCGAATGTGATCTCATTATCCAGTCATAGAGCAGAGTAGCTATTTGATTACCTTAGGGTAATGGTATTACGAGAGCAGTGGTTTATAGTTGACAACAAAGAAATGTGCATTGTTCATGCGACCTGATAAGGTAAATTACAAGATGAATGGTTCCTCTTCTTTCTTCCCCTTGGGGGATTTGAAATTTTGGGTACTTGGCACATGATAGAAAAATTTATTGCTTGCACTGCCCTGATATTTGTGCTCACACATACATACACACATCATCACTTCAAAACCTAACCATCAGGCTTGTTGAATGACTTTTTATTTCTCACGCACTTCCAAGCATAACAAGTAGCTACACAATAACATCATGCTTGCCTAGATTGTCTACCATTACTCACTTACCTTTTCCGTCATCAGCCTTGATCATATAATGCAATGCTGCATATTCTCCCATTTCTATGCGATTCCACCAATCATCCACCGACCTGACACAATCAGATTAAAACTGTCGTACGTTTGTGTAAAGAGCTGATGATGATGTGTGTGTGTGTCCAAGTCGGGGGAGTACCCCAAGTCCGATGTCTCCCATCCAGCGAAAACGATAAAAGGGCGAGATGCGCTATCCTCTTCTTCTTCCTTGTCCCACTTGTTCAATCACTTGTTTACTTTATCTACCATGGCTCCTCTTGTTCCCCAACAACATGAAGTTCACGAAGACTTCACCTTGTCCACTTTGATCCAAAAGATCCATACTGTGCTTGGTCCCGATGGTGGTCTTGATTCTGAACATATTGATCCAAATGAAATCATTCACTTGATGGAACAGTACAGTTCCAATTCCAAGGATTGGTCCCAATACACGATCTTTGATCATTCTCGTGCTTATACTCGCAATTTGATCGATGATGGCAATGGCAAGGTGTGTAAAGCTTTAGCATATGTGTGCGTGTGTGGTGGGCGTTTTTCCCTCATTCTTGGCTGTTTCAGCTGGTGATGGAAGCAAAGCGAACAGCGTAATGTGTGGATGCTCATTGTTGCTGTTGTGCTGAATATACAGTTCTTTGTTATCGTTGCTGTGATACTAACGTTGGATTCTTTTTTCCGGTTCCATAGTTTAATCTCATGATCTTGGCATGGAGCAAAGGTCAACAGAGGTAAGGTTCTTTACAACTGGCTTGTCGTCATTATTTTCGCACGGCATTGCATTGTACTCGTGCTGACTCGTATTGTTATTGGTTCTTAGTCCAATCCATAATCACGCTGGATCGCATTGCATCATGAAAGTATTGGATGGTGAGCTGAGCGAAACCCAATACGCTTGGCCAAAGTCGTCCCCCAAACAAGATTCATCAGCGTTGTCGACAGCCGATTCGTCAGATATCACAGATGCTGTGGTGACACATGCTGATGATGATGAGAAAAGACCTGATGGAAAACAGATGCAAGTCATCAACCTTACACGTCTTTGCCCGAATGAAGTGACCTATATTCATGGTGAGTTATATTTTGCTTCTTGGATGATTCTCAGAATTTCCCACACACACATCTTGCTGCTGTATTCCAACCCAAGCCCCCCTGCCCTTTACTAAAAGAAAAAAACAAAACCGGCTAAACTCTTGCTTACCTTTTAGACAAGATTGGCTTGCACCGTATCGCTAATCCTGACTCGGAACATGGTGCAGTATCGCTCCATTTGTATACCCCTCCTTATCAGGTGTGCAAGACTTTTGAGGAAGATAGTGGTCGTGCTCGGCAAGGCGGCAAATGCACCTTTTACTCTGTAAGGGGTGTACGTTGCAGCAATAAGGATTCTCAATTGTAAATAAAATAAGATATCAAATGTACATGAAAGTAGAGAGTTGTGTGTATGTGTGAGGAAGTAAGAGGGGGAACAACCGTTGCATGGTTACCGCTCCGCCTTTTAAGAATGGAGTCTTTTGGATACATCTTGTCGACCACTCTTTGAGCTCGACGATGGCGAAATCACCCTCTATTCTCATTGGCTAACGAGCAGGTGATGCGATACTTTCCCTGTTTAAGAACTGGGACTTAAACCTTGTTGTATCAGATGATAATCCATTCTCAGATTGATGTTACATCCTCACACAAAGTATTGGGTGGATATGGGTGAATGTTACAGTATACAATGAAGATACATGAGCATTGAAGGGACAAGGAGAATATATGCATGGGATGAAAAGAAAAGAGGAGTTTTACTAACAAGAACAACGATGATGGTTGTTGCTACCCATAGGTGATAACCAAAAGGCCCATTCTTTCTTTATACACAAAACTTAGCCAAGTCCTTTTTATATCCAATAATCAACCATGGATGGAATAGAAAGGAGGAAGTGATGATGGATAAGAGGAGGAATTATATTGGATGGTGAGAGTTGGTTGATCAATACAGCATATTCGCTGGCACCAGCAAAATTTATTGGCAGTGCTTGATTGAGGAAAGGAGTGCATAACTCTCTCTCTTTATTCTTTGTTCCACACACTTGAACATACACACACGCACAACATTCTCATTTGGCACAATTAAATAAGCACAACCACAATGGATGACATGTACCAATATGCTTCGGCTGCTGTCAACAGCAACACGCCAAACAACACCAATCAACAACAAGGCACCGAAGATAACGACATTGTACTTCAAGCATTCAACAACTTTGGATGGGGACAACGTTTCAATAGTCTCTTGGATACCGTTAAAAAACAAGTAAGTTTTATATTAGGGATCATGATCAGATAAGCTCACAGGAAACAAAGAGTGAAGCACTTGTAGAGACTACTCGACGCGACTTTGAAGAGATAGCCCAAGTGCTTCGTGAAGATGGCAATAATGAAGATACATCCAACCGTGATATGAGCACTTCTACTTCATCTACTACCACTGCTGGTACATCGTCAACCACCACAGAAGTGCCTAGCAACAACAATGATACAATGAGTTTCGCAGCTCTTCGTGAACGAATCAGTGCCTTGGATCTCAACAGTTTATTACCTACACAACGGTTGCCTGAGAATATGGATTTGACTCAATTACGTTCCGAAGTTATCCAAGGAACCCGGCATGCTGAACAATATCTTCAAAAGTTTGGATCAGAAGTGATGGATGTCGTTACCAAAGCCATTACGGTGCTTGAACCAGAGGAAGATACCACCAATGGACAATCTAGTAGTGAAGGTAGCAACCCACGGATTTAGTAAGTCTTATTTGAAATATGTTATCATGTTAATATCTAAGACCATACAACAGTGCTACACGAAAAGAAGCATTGTTGGCAAAGATGCGTGTTGATCCAGAAACATATATGCAAGAACCTGAGGATTCTAAAGTACATGAAACTTTCAATGCTGGTTTCAATATTCAAGAATACACGGATGAGATTGCTAGTTTATTGAAGCAGCACACTGATCTGGAGAATATCATGCATGAATTAGGTAAGTGTCATTTGATATTACTATTTGCTGTTTTACTTAATATGACATGTAGTACCTGTCAAGGTTGACTATACTACATTTTGGAAGCGTTATTTCTACCGTGCATGGTGCATTGAGCAAGATGAACAAAAGCGACAAATGATTGTCAAGGGAGCTCACGAACATGATGACGAAGCTGACTTCAAGTGGGATTCAGATGAAGAGGATGAAGAAGATCATAGTAAAATACCAACCAAGGACGACCAGCAACAAGAGCATGATAAGAGCAAGAGCAAACAATCGACTGATAGTAAAGGTGGATCTGATACGGACTTTAGCAACATTTCAGAGCCTGTTTCCACTGAACCAAGTTTGGTATCTCCCCCACTTAAATCTCAAACTGATGGTGACGATTGGGTCAAAGCAGATCCCAAGAAAAAGACTGACAATGATGACGACGATAGCGACAGCGACTGGGAGTAGATAAATGCAATTCATTATTCCCCCATGTACATATCATTCTTCTTCTTGTTATCTAATTCATCATTATAAAATTACTCGTTCGTCAATGTTAATCGGATATGAATGACGCTGCTGGTTGATTTCATTGACAATGCTGATTCATCAATATATACGGGGATCCTTATGTCACCCCATGTCTCAATAAACTGTGGGCAGCTATCCTTTTTACCGCGATTTGCACCATCCACTTTGCATAATCTTTTATTGGTACTGGAATCGCTCTCATCTTCACACTACCCAATGCTGTACACATATCAGGGTGATATAAGCAAAACTTGATAGATGAATAAAACGATAACTTGGCAGGCAATGGATATCACTATTTCATTGTGGATGGCGGCTTGGGCATGAACAATCATCACATCTAGACTCTTGGATATCAGATCTGGCTTAATCCTAGTATAGATCCTCCATTATCTTTCTCGACTTGATCATAACTTACCACCCCTTTCACCTCTCTATCAATTCATTCATCGTTCCCAAGATATGTTTCTTCTTCTGATAACCATAGATACTCTCACTCCCATGATGCACATATAAAAGAAATGATTCCCGTTGTTATCACGCATCACACTGCACGCCATCTTTTTGATTGATGTTTACACTATAAGAACCCAAACTTTGTGCATACAATATCCCATTTCTTGCCACACTGCAGAATGAAATAATGATCTTTGTTGTAGTCCTCGTTCATAGTTTCCTCATTGTTATCCTATGTATATTCATTGTAATCATTGTTATTGCAATATTTTATCTTTGCAGCGAGTTGAAATACAATCATCTATACTGACTGATTAATGTTGCTACTATGGACACCATGTAATTGATGGTGAAAATTAGGACGCAGTGTGAAATGGGAGTCCAGAATGCTGGATTGTATGGTGTGTCACTGTTAATTCCCTCCGTATTGAAGATTATGCTCGCAAGGTACATAATAAAGAAAAATTGTAATGGATCCGGTAATACATGTAGCTTATGTCGACGATAATGTGTATATAGCATTAACACTGGTCATGCCGTAAATATTGCAGATGCACTATCATGCTCTCGACCAATTGAATGCGTAAAGCGCTTTTCATTGGTCGAGACACTACAGCGAATTAAAATGAATTCCGGTTGTATTGGTGGGCCATGTCGGTGAGAGAGATTTTACATTTACGTCATCTGCAGCGTTTGCCTTGGGTATTTCACACAGCATTTGAGCATAGGAGCAATACAACAACTTTATATATGCATACAGTTGCCATCTTTGAGTAGACAACAGCATTTTCATCGAGTAGGAGAAATACGCAAAATCGGGACAATGAACCATTGCGCATCCTACTTTTACCCTCATTGTTTCTGATGTATACTAGCATAATACACGTATAATGAAGGATTGAAAGAATGAACGACTTGTGATGATGAAAAAGGAACCACGTGACGCATGGTAGACAAGCAAAAACCAAAAAAAAAAGAGTGCACTGTCGGACTTTTAGGCATGGATTAGGACATTGGCACCGCCAAAAGGCTATATAAGTCCTGCACTTCTCTCTCTCTTTGCTATGACCTGAAAGCCACACCCACCCACTACAAAGCAAGCAACCACTATTTCATATGGCGACAAGGTAAAGTACTCCTTTTGTCCTTTGTATTATTACTTCCCAATACTATCCTACTATTGTACTTATAAAAATGCTATTCTATTATTCACTTATTGTGCCACGATAGACTCGATCGTCTAGTGCTCTTGCTGGACACTGGATCGACATCGTCCGTTCGACGTACGGCAGCCCAGCAGTTGGGTGAAATCCAGAAACAACATCCCGGTGAACTCTACAATTTACTGTCAAGGGTTAGATTGAAAGCGATCCTCAAGTTGTATAATACACGCAACTCATTTGTTGTTTTAGGTGGTTATTCATTTACGCAGCAAAGCTTGGGACACGCGTTGGGCAGCTGGACTTGCACTGGAATCTATTGCATCTCATGTACCACCTTGGCAACCTGAAGACGATCCACATACTACTATTCCACCTGACCAAGATGATGCAGTACACAAGCTTGCATTCGACCAATTCGATCTGGCATCTGTATTGGCTCATGGCAAGCTGTTGCTAGGGTCAGCAGGCAAAGAATATGATATCGACTTTTCAGATATGACTCCTCAGGAACGACTCGAACTACAACGTCGCAACCTGAAAGAACGATTAGGATTGACCAGTCAGTTTATGGATGGCAAGTGTCAACAAAGGGGAAGGGACTTTTAAGGAGGATGTATTATGCTGATCCATTATTCCTATACAGTCGATCTTGTAGAAGATGCTGATCTAGTTACAAGCAAGAAACAACAAGGAACCAAGAAACCGAGCCCATCACCTTCATCATCCACTACATCTACAGCAACATCAGCAGCTCCTCCACCTACACCTGCTGTAACAGAGATTAATATGGCTGGTTTATCAGCACGTGAACGCAATATGCTCAAGCGGAAAATGAAGCAAGATGCTAAAATGAACAAGAACAAGGAGAAGTAAGTCATGGTTGAGATGACACCTATGATACAATGATATTGAACTTTATTCTGTATAGAGTACGTGTTGTTGATCTCAAAGGCAAAACGACAGCAACTCCAGTCAAGGTCGAAAAGGAAAAGGATGGTAGGTGATGTCATGTTAATATGTATTGCTTTGAATACTAATCATTGTTATTGTAGAATTTGAATTGACAGCACAACCCCAATCCAACAAGTTTGTGGTGGAATCCAAGAAACCGTTACCATCCGAAGATACTCAACAAGATCCAAGGACATCGGTTGAATGGCCTTTCAAGATGGTGTGTGAACATTTATGCATGGACTTGTTTGATCCATCATGGGAAATTCGACATGGTGCTGGTATTGGATTGCGTAGCATTCTTAAAGTCCATGGTCAAGGAGCAGGTCGACGTGGTATGTATGATTCATACATGTCATATGTAATATACATGTCTCATAAGATGTGCTTTTTATTTAGTGGGATTATCCAAAGAAGAAAATGACAAGGCACATAATGCATGGCTTGAAGATGCTGCTATTCGTCTACTTTGCGTGTTTGCACTCGACCGATTTGCTGATTTCGTATCCGACCAAGTTGTGTGCCCTGTACGCGAAACATGTTCACAGACATTGGGCGTTGTTTTACAATACATGGAACCAAAAGCTGTCAAGAAAGTACATACAACATTGCTTGATCTCATCAACCAAGAAAGCCCTGCATTTGGTGGACGATCAATTTGGGAAGTGCGACATGCTGGATTACTTGGATTGAAATATGCAGTGGCAGTACGCAAAGATCTGGTGGAGATGCTTGTCGAAGGAACAACAGGTGCCGTTATTCTCGGTTTACGTGATCCTGACGATGATGTACGTGCAGTCAGTGCAGCCACTCTACTTCCCATCACAGCTGAATTTGTTCGTATGAGCAGCGAGGATCGTATTCGTGATGTGATTACAACACTTTGGGATTGTTTGATTGATCTCAAAGACGACTTGACAGCTTCAACTGGTGCAGTGATGGATTTAATCGCAAAGTTATTTGAGCAAGCTGGTGTGATGGATATCGTGCGTGCTCGTTGTTCACTTGCAGAATTGGTACCACGATTATACCCCTTCTTCCGTCATACTATCACAGGTGTTCGAATCGCTGTACTCAACACAATACTCACATTCCTTGAATGTGGTACAGCATCAGATTGGCTCGATGAACATGTGTATCGTCTCGTATTTCAGAATCTTGTTGTTGAGGAGAAACCACCCATATTGGAAAAGACATTAACTGTATGGCGTGATTTGACTATTGGTGGTCGTGTTGACAGTCAGCTTGTACTTGCAGGCACACAAAATTGGCTTGGGAGCTGGTTCGAAGTTGCTATGACACCTATTGGGCAACCATTGGATGTAGCTACCCACTTTTACAAACCACCTGGTGCATTTGGTCTTGGAGGACAAGTAACAATCGACAGCGTTAGCAACAAAAAGAACACTACCAAAAAGGGAAAGAATGGCAACAAGTCTACTAGCGATGTGCGAAGTTCAGAAGACAATGGTGCTGGTGATACAAGTCATAATTTGGATGCGGGAATGATTGCACAAGATTTCTCATTGATCACCACGGAGCAAGTGATGCGTTGTCGTGTAGCATGTGCTGCAGCATTAGGCATGGCTATGAGTATTTGGCCTGATGAATCCATGGAAATGTCATATCAAGAAGTGCTCCTCACTTTACTCACTTCGCAATGGGCTATTAAACGGCAACTTGGTGCAATGGCTGTTGAAGAATGGGCCAAGGCTGTCTTGAAGACCAGATACAATGCTTCTTGCGTAAGCGATGCTCCTGGAGATGCCTTGTTGGCTACACAACACAAATTTCCGCATACTTTATCACAAGCCATGATCTCCAGCCTTGAAACCGGTATGACACAACCAGCCAGTTTCTACTTTGAATTGGTACATGTGCTTAAACGTATTCGTGGCGAGTGTCAAGCCATGTTGAATGGATTCGTTGATGCTGGTATTCAATCTTCTTCGCTACCTGCACTCCCTACCATGGTGATTGGTGAAGTTATGCCTGGTCAAGATATTCAAGCGTTTACTATCGAAACAGCAAGCGTACTTGTTAGTGATACATATAATGCACTTGTTGCACGTATTCCTCGTGGCAAAGGACGAGCTGCTATTCTGGATGGTCTTGAAGAACGCCAAAAGCGTGTAGTTGCATCAATTGGATATTATGAAGAGCTCAAACAAAAAGTCGAGATCCATGTTTATGCAAGCACAGCAGGTGCCGTGGTCGAACTTGGTGAATTACCTGCCAAATTGAATCCAATCATCCGCAGTGTCATGAATAGTATCAAGGTAGGTTCATATATATATGATACATTTATTGAAGCAATCATACTAATAGCTTTATAGTTTGAGGAGAATGCCGATTTACAAGGTCGATCAGCAAGTACCCTTGCCGATTTGATAGCACTTTGTGCACGCAATACGGGACGTGTCAACCCTACCGACAAGATTGTTAAGAATCTTTGCACTTTCCTATGTTCCGATACTACCAAAACACCAGTGCTTGAAGAGAATCAGACCCAAGCTGGCATTTTATCGGTTCAACGAGATGATAACAGCAAGGCTAGCAACAATGTAGCCAAGGATGCTGCAGCAAATTTGACGCCAGCACAAAAGGAAGCTCAACTGATGAAACGTGGTGCTGAAACTGCATTACGTGAATTGTGTAACAAGTTTGGCAGTCGAGTGTTTGATATTGTACCAAAACTCTGGGAATGCCTATCAGCCAAGTTGCAAGAAGTCTTTAATCAGGATCAGGGAACTCGTGGTGTACCCAATGCAGATGCCATTCTTCAAGCCAACCTGAATGCAGGTCAAGAAGTGATTGATACATTGACCGTGATGACTACTGTGGTGCCATACTTATCCAAAGACTTGTGGAAGAATGTAAGTGCTTGATATATACTATACTCGTGAGCATACAAGTATTGACAAAAATATATGCATGGTAGGTGATACAAGTAGTGCCTTTGATTTGCAAGGGACTTCAATCATGCTACGAGATTGTACGACATGTCAGTGCAACATGCCTAGCAACGATTGCAAACACCATCACAACTGAAGCTATGGAAATCATCATTGAAAATGTACTTCCCCTCCTTGGTGATTCAGTCAATGTCGTTCATCGACAAGGTGCAGCCGAGCTTGTCTATCACATTATTCAATTGTTGGATACCAAGATCCTTCCATACACCATCTTCCTTATTGTTCCAGTACTTGGTCGTATGAGTGATCCTGATGATGCCGTGCGCTTGATATGTACCAACTGCTTTGCCTTGTTGATTCGACTTGTACCATTGGAAGCTGGCATACCTGATCCTCCTGGCATGTCAGCCGAAATGCTGGCATATCGTGATGAAGAACGACGATTCCTATCACAGCTTCTGGATAGCTCCAAGGTTGAAAACTTTGAAATTCCCATCAAGATCAATGCTGAGCTTCGCAAATATCAGCAAGAAGGTGTCAATTGGTTGGCATTCCTCAACAAATTCCAACTGCATGGTATCTTGTGTGATGGTAAGTTGTGCGACTATATCTATATTGATATATAGACTAATCACTGTCCATGTATATAGATATGGGTCTTGGTAAAACATTGCAATCCATTTGTATATTGGCAAGCGATCATTTCATGCGTGCACAGAAATATGCTGCAACACAAGCACCTGATGCGGTACCATGTCCTTCACTTGTTATATGTCCACCGACACTCACAGGTCATTGGTACCACGAAGTACTCAATTACTCGGAGAATCTCAAACCATTACTATACACTGGTGGTCCGGCTGAACGGAAACGGTAAGCAATCCATTGTGAACATATAATCAAGTATTAACAAGGATATACCAGATTACGATCTAGTATCAAAAATCATGATATCGTGATCATGTCTTATGATATTATCCGCAACGACATTGACGATTTATCCCCCATCCACTGGAATTACTGTATTCTCGATGAAGGCCACATTATCAAGAATGCCAAAACCAAGATCACCAAAGCCATCAAGACTTTACAATCCAATCATCGGCTCATTCTCTCTGGCACACCAATACAGGTAATGCATCATATGTCTTTTGATTGAAGCAGCGGGAATTTGACATTTCTATGATTAGAACAATGTGCTAGAGTTATGGTCATTATTTGACTTTTTGATGCCTGGTTTCCTGGGTTCAGAAAAAGTCTTTAATGAGCGATTTGGCAAACCGATTCTGGCGAGCCGTGATAGCAAGAGCTCTTCAAAAGAACAGGAAGCTGGTATGTGTGTATGGATGACAACTCTTGATACGTGTGACTTACTTTGCATGTAGGTGCCTTGGCATTGGAAGCTCTCCACAAACAAGTATTACCATTCTTACTTCGCCGACTCAAAGAGGATGTGCTTCATGACTTACCACCCAAGATCATACAAGACTATTACAGTGAGCTTAGCGATCTACAGGTACAAACAAAACCTTGTTGATTTAATCATGTATGCACTAACACATTAAATGATAGAAAACGCTGTATGAGGAATTTGCAAAGTCTCAAACTAAGCATGCTGTGGAACAAGATCTTGAGGAAGAACAACCAGCAGCGGAGGGTGGCAAGTCAGCAACACACATATTTCAAGCTTTACAATATCTCCGGAAGCTGTGTAATCATCCATTGCTTGTACTGAATGAGAAACATCCGAGCTACGCCAAGGTGCAAGGTAATCTTGCACGTACAGGCACATCTTTGCACGACATCCAGAATGCACCTAAGCTTCAAGCACTCAAGTAAGTTTATTTCCCCGTTGGGGTGACACACAAAATGCGGGATGATATTAATTTAATAATCCCCAACAACAGGCAGTTGCTTGGCGAATGTGGTATCGGGGCTACGACCACTGAATCAGAAAGTGATCCAGCAGCTATGGCAGCAGGTGCAGTGAGTCAACATCGAGCACTCATCTTTTGTCAACTCAAGACCATGCTGGATATCATTGAAAATGATTTATTCAAGAAACTGATGCCTACTGTGAGCTATATGCGATTGGATGGTTCTGTGGACGCGAGTAAACGGCATGACATTGTACAAAAATTCAACGCGGATCCTTCGATCGACGTATTGCTACTGACGACACACGTGGGTGGATTGGGATTGAATCTGACAGGTGCTGATACTGTCATCTTTGTGGAACATGATTGGAATCCAATGAAAGATTTGCAAGCTATGGATCGAGCACATCGTCTTGGCCAGAAAAAGGTTGTCAATGTCTATCGTCTTATTACTCGTGGCACACTCGAAGAGAAGATCATGGGTCTGCAAAAATTCAAGCTCAACATTGCAAATACAATTGTCAATCAGCAAAACTCGGGTCTCCAGAGTATGGATACAGATCAAATTCTCGATTTATTCAGTGTTGCTGGTGACGAGAGTACTACCACCAATAAGAAGAAACGAAAGGATGGTGGTGCTGCAGCAAGTACAGCTGAAGTGGGTGATGGCAAGGCAAAGGCAGTGATTGAAAATCTCGAGAATCTCTGGGAAGAAAAGGATTATGAAGAAGAATACAATATTGACAGCTTCATTAGTGGTCTCAAGTAGTAGAATATATATTTTATTATACAGGAGGAATATTAAATCAAGTAGTAAAAGAATGATGTATAGTAGTAGTAGTAGTGGTGGGACATTTGTGGTGCAAAAGGGGAAGGGAGTGTCACACGATACACGTGTTTGTGAATATTGTGATGTGATGTTGCCGACACCAAAGAAGTGCGGACTTTTCATTAACAGAGGGCTGTGTTTCCCGTTAACACCTGCTATTGCTGCTTATTCGATATCTCGTTTTCTTTTCTGTGTATCGCTATTCTCTCTTTCTCTTTCCCTTTTTCTCTCATTCCCTTCTTTAAAATAATCCGCTACGCTCCTTTACTACCCACTCTACTCGTACCCCGTCCTTGATTGCTCCCTCGTATTCTCTCTTTTTATTTATCACCCCTAACAACAACACGCGCCCGAAAAGGACATTGATCGTATTCTCAAGCTTATCATCATCTCTCCGCATCTCCATATTAAGGTATCTATTGAACTTTTACTACAACATCTCAAGTCACTTCCCCTTGGGTATATCTATCTTTCTTGTGCATCTCCCTAAACAACCATTGAGTATAAAGAAAAAGCCACGAGTTGAAAAATCATCCGCTCGCACTCCGTTATTTTCCTTTTCCTTATACACACATACACACCCACTCACAACTCCATTGCCGCCAGCACTCGTCTTGTGATCTTACTGTAATTTCTAGCCATGACAGGAAATCAGTCGCATTCTTCTACGGCAGCCAATTCGTTTTCGTCTCATAATGTTGTCGGTGTCCATTACCGAGTCGGCAAAAAAATCGGTGAAGGCAGCTTTGGTATTATCTATGAAGGTGAGGAGAAATTGTTTCCATATGTGTGTGTGTACACACATATCTGCATGTCAATGTATCAATTTGGCAGTAACACAAGCAGTTAAGGTACCAATCTATTGAATAATCAACCCGTGGCAATCAAGTTTGAACCAAGAAAGAGTGATGCCCCACAATTACGCGACGAATATCGAACGTACAAGATCATGGCTGGCTCGAGTAAGTCAATGTTTTTCCATGAATAAATGCATCTTTATTAACATGATCCTTCTAGCTGGTATACCCAATGCTTATTACTTTGGTCAGGAAGGACTTCATAACATTCTCGTCATTGATTTGCTGGGCCCCAGTCTTGAAGATATGTTTGATATTTGTGGTCGACGTTTCTCGGTCAAGACGGTTGCCATGCTTGCCAAACAAATGGTACTTTTTCATTTATACACACCATGCTATAAGCTAACTCTTTTGTTTTCTAGTTGAATCGTGTACAAACGATTCATGAAAAGAGTTTGATCTATCGAGATATTAAGCCTGACAACTTTTTGATCGGCAAACCCGGCACCAAAATGGCAAATCAGATCTTTATTGTTGACTTTGGCATGGCCAAACTTTATCGAGATCCCAAGACGAAACAGCATATTCCTTATCGTGAACGCAAGAGTCTTTCTGGCACTGCACGATACATGAGCATTAATACCCATTTGGGTCGAGAACAGTCGCGACGTGATGATCTTGAAGCACTCGGCCACGTTTTCATGTACTTTTTGCGTGGATCTCTTCCATGGCAAGGTCTCAAGGCAGCTACCAACAAACAAAAGTACGAAAAAATTGGCGAAAAGAAGCAAAGTACAGCTGTCAAGGATTTATGTGAAAACTTTCCCGAGGAATTTGGCATCTATCTTCAATATGTTCGCAAGCTTGGTTTCGAAGAGACACCTGATTATGACTTTTTGCGTGAATTGTTCAGCAAAGTGATTAAGAATGCTGGTGAAGTCGAAGATGGTGTTTATGATTGGATGCTCTTGAACAATGGCAAAGGATGGGAAACCATGTCAAAACGTCAAGCTGCTCGTCAAGGACTCCCTGCACCAGCTAAAAAGGTCATTGCTGATAATCAACGTCAAATGGCATCAACAGATAACAGTAACCAACCTGCCAATGCCACCAACCCAGCAAGTCAACCTGCAGCAGCTGCAGCTAATCATGCAGCTGATTATCACCATGTATCACAGACCATGCCAAAGAAGCAAAGTTTGCTGTCAAGACTGACATGTGGGTTGTGTCACTAAAGAATGTTCTTTTATCATCGTCCACTATAATTACAACCCCATTGCCATCATTGAATTCCCCCCAACGCAATGTTTTTCGTTTCACGTAATGTCCCTTATCCCTGAAATGCAACACAATCATACGCAACAACACAATCACGCATTTTCACGCACAATCAATTAGTTTGAATATCACCTACACTACGTACACAATCACGCTCTCACACACACTCACACACACAAAGCCTTTTAATTCCTACCATTTCTATTTCAACCACAATGATAAAATCAACCATGCACGCATTGTTGTGTGTTAGAAGATCAATGGAACTTATCCACTGTAATTTCTTTCACTATCTGGGTCCTTTCAATGAGATAACGACCTTCTTTGTATACTCTTCAGCTGCTGTGACATATTTCCATTCCCGCATATCTTGCATGTAAACATTAGCAACAATGTACCATCCTGTTAAAAGACTACGGTTATGATGGACCACTTGACACATTGACTACTTTTGTCAGATAGACCAATCCATGCTGTACACACATTGCTACATTAATGAAGGAAATATGCTTTCTTTATTGCCAATTCCCCTTGCTTGAAATGTGCGAGACAAGATAGTTTCGTAGCTTGTGATATGACAATGACAATAATAGCATAGATACAATGAGTTTTGATTGTCAATATATTCCAAATGGTGTGTTGCAGCAGGAGTAAGTTTCAAGTTCAAATCAGGAAATCCCCATTGAGCATGGGCAAACACTCATAAAGGAGAAGAGCGATGTTCATCATAGTGTTGCCAAGAAGTAGAACACTTGCTCGGACCCGATTTTGGCGTGTGTGGGAAATAGTGCATGGATCAGTTCCATTGATCGGGATTCTTTAACCGAGAGCCTAATTCTTAAAGATACTACTACAAGTTCCCCATCCATTCTTCCTTTTAACATTGGTGCATTCCTCCATCACCATGGCAAGTGACGTAATATGAGCTGAAACCTATACTGATCATTTTCTCCATTTAGGTATGTGGGTGTGTGTGTATAGCTCTCTTTTTCTTTCACCGCTGCTGCTGTGTCTATGCAACTTTTACTCCTGCCTATTCTAACTCCCCGCAGCCCAACGTTGCTCTTTGCCGATCCTCGTTTGATTCTCATGTCACCCACTGCATTTGATTCCGAACCCATGGTGGATGCGTCAGTGGACAAGCAACCTATTGGCTGTCTTGGCGATGGTGACGACGAGGGTTGTAAACTACTTGACGGGTTTGCCATTGTCGTGCAAGTGAGCTTGGCAACCACAGCTTTCCTGGTATTACTTTATAAACGTTGGCGAGAACGACCCCAACGACCTGTTCCCATTTGGTAAATAATAGATATATATCTCCTTGGTATTTCGAAGCAACTCATAGGTTGATATGATATTAGGGCACTCGATGTGAGCAAGCAATTCATAGGTGCTGGGGTGATCCATTTCCTAAATCTAGCAGTCAGTTACCTTGTGGGAAGACCCATGAACGGCCCCAAGACCAATTTATGCGTATGGTACTTTCTAAACGTATTGGTGGATACAACATTGGGTGTGGGCGTCCTTTGGTTTTGGTTACATTCAATTCAATGGATACTCGAACGGTACTTGCATGTCGAATACATTCGCAGTGGTCAATATGGTCCACCACCTCTTGCTCGTCGCATTTGGCCTTGGGCACGTCAAACCTTGGTCTTTATCATTGCAGAAGGTCTTATGAAACTCTGCGTATTTATCCTCTTTCGCTTATGCCCTTTCTTATTTGATTTCGGCTCATGGGCACTTGCTTGGACACGTGACAATTACCGATACCAAGTCCTCTTTGTCATGTTTGTGTAAGTGAATCATTCATTATGAATGGATGGATGGGTTGGAATGTACTGAATATGTATTTGGTTGTTTATTAGATTCCCATGCATCATGAACGCAGCTCAATTTTGGATCGTCGATACCATTGTCAAAGTTAACCCTGCTCTAGGATACCATGATGTCAAGAGATCTTCATCACCAAATCAACATGCTGATGATGACGCCATTGCTGTTCCTATTAATGAGCAAGATGAACGAACACCTTTACTTGGATGATATCGTCTATTCTTTATTCCCAACACCATTTGGCCCCTGTCCACCATACACCCAACACATTACAGACATTATTCAACACCCCAACTCTGAGCATGTTAGATACCTGATCATTTACCATATGTCCAATATACTGTACGCAACCCTTTTGCATTCGATTTATACGATACAGAGTCCCAATTGATTCTATTCGTTATTGCTGTGTAAAATTAATCATTCCCCGACATGACCACCCTTGGCTCTTTCTATTGTAGATGTATGAATCAGTCATGATAAGAGCTAGCATATCTTGGCAGCACAAAGAGAAGAGACACTGTGCTCACTGTTGTTATGCTATAATGTATCCGACCCCAACAACAAACAAATAAAGAAATGTCAATGTATTTTCTGCATGAATATGAAGGTTATACGATGTAACCCTATGATCATCGATGCTGCTTGCTGTATTCAGATCTACTGATGTCTGGTATGGATGCATGTTTCAATGACATGTTTAATACTTTTAGTGTTACTGATGAAATAATATCAATTCTCCTGCGTGTTTGGAACTTTCATTGTTCTTGAGAAACAAGTAATAGGATCTGCAAGATCATTGTTACACACATGTTCGTTATAGGAAGGAGTGTCATTGTTTCTCGATAAAGTGTGTAACGAGATTCAAGATCAAGGGGATTGATCACCAGGTGGTTCCATACAATCGTAACATGGCTTATCTATATGGTCTCATTAAGAAAAACAAAGCATATTGACGGCTGTAGGTAGCTTAGTTGCATGCAGCAGCTATGATGTGTTAAATGTAAACAAATCACTCTTCTGTAACTTGTTGCATACAACAAGTGATTAGATAACGCATATGAAACTTTTTCGGTTTCAGAAATATATTGTCAACCATACTAGACTTAGCGTGTGAGCTGATGATACCAAGAGGAGGAGGAAACGTTGTTTATTCAATCACATTTATATGTTCCCAAGAAATGTATGCTTTATCTATGTATCTATCTGTATGCAATAATGAATAAAGGATGTCGGCAAATGATGTAATAAGTCAAGCAGATGATATTGAACTAAAGTGGCAACCTTGTGCCTTGTGTCCAAAAGGCTATTGCTATTTCAACTGATCGGAATCTCAAGCACCTTCTTCACCTGACAAACTTTGTTCGTCATGTCAAAGGGTTTATAAAGCGCTCTTTTTTTTTCGCACACATTCAAGAGTGCATAATCATTGCAGGTTTCACTCTGTTTCTTCTTTCCCCCAATCACCATGGATAGTGCTGCATCACCACAGCAACAGCACTATGGAGCTACCGAGCAATCATCATCACCCGATCCACAACGACAAGTACACATTTCTCGTGCCGACAGCAATGATGAAGATGATAAAGCGACGATGGGAACATCCAACAGTGATCCAACTGCTTGTACAGCAGCAGCTTCATCTTCGGCACAGCTCAGGTCACGCAAACATAAAGGACGACAGCACCATGAAAGTGACAATGACGACGATGCAGCTTCCATTGACAGTAGAGAAATGACACTCAAAGATCGACAAGAGGTATAATAGAATTGGGGGGGAATTGTAAATGTAGCAAATGGCCATGTCCATAACACTTGATACGTAGCAAATGAACAAGCGACATCCTTTTGGTTTACCCATTTGGAAACCAGCGTTGTATAAAAAGTCGCGATCAGTCGTACGCAAGGCCAATAGTGCACTTCATTCATCGCCATCATCCTCTCCTGAACTGTTTCTTAATCCAGGTAATATCTTATGGGTGCTTATCTTTGGCTGGTGGTTAGCTCTTGTCATGCTGATTCTTTCGGTGCCCTTGATTCTTGTACCACCCGACGGCGGTGCTTACTCCCGTGTCATGCGAGAACTCGCCATCTACCTTTTATGGCCATTTGGTCGCTACGTTGAAAACCATCCATCCCCACATGATGAAATAATTGCACCTTCTGAAGATGATGAGGAAACAGGTCTTTTGGATCGATCCACAACACCGAGAAAACCAAGTCTGATCATGTCAATCCTAAAGAGTGGACCTGCAGGATGGATGTACTATCTTGTTTATTTTACCATCGTTGGCAAGTATATACTCTTGTTGTTTTTTTCGTCGTTTTATACTAATGCATCGTCACGTCATATGAATAATAGCTCCCCTTATGTTCATTGTATCTGCCATATGCTGGTTCTGTGTCATCACCATCCCCATGGCCAAGCTCAACTACATTCTCTTGCGTCATTTACGTCGACATCCACTTAGTCTTCGATTCAAATCAAGTCCTTCTGGTCAAGCATACATGTCGCAAACAGGTCGTCCTGCTGTTATTCTTCTTTGCACATATCAAGCTATAGGATGGCAGTATTACAAATATACCTATGACGGCATCAACATTATCTTTATCAATCTTATGCCTTTGGTATTCTTTGTGATCTTTGATGATTATGTACTCAAGCACTACCTTCCTGAGGATACTTTCATCATCCAACCGCCTGTGGTTTTCACTCTTGCTCTTGCTTCTGTCATTCCACTTTCATACTACATTGGCATGGGTATTTCTTCCGTTTCTGCACAATCAAGCATGGGCATCGGTGCCTTCCTCAATGCATCATTTGGCAGGTACATATACTCATATACATAGGAATGGGTGATGATGGCATGGTCTAACTTTTGCATAGTATCATTGAAATCATCTTGTATGCAGTAGCACTGATGGGTGGTAAGAGCGCATTGGTGGAAGGTGCATTGATTGGAAGCGTCATGGCTGGTGTCCTGTTGATGCCAGGGTGTTCAATGATTAGTGGTGGCATCAAACGAAAGCAGCAGAGATTTAATGCAAAGAGTGCAGGTACTTGATACAACGTGGTTGTGGGATAAACAAGATGGGGGAAAAACTGACTTGATATATTCTCGATAAAGAGGTGACTTCGACTATGCTTATTATGGCCATCATCGGAAGCCTTACGCCGACTTTGTTCTATCAAATGTTTGGATCGGTATGTATTTTATTGCATAGTACTTCTTGTCATTGACATCTTGTTACTATTAGTTTGAACTCCGGTGCAGTGGATGCCCTGAAAACCCAGCAGATGATGGCAACATTGCATGCTCCCGGTGTTACTTTGATCAAATGAATCCAACCATCGACCCTGTTTATCAGAACAAGGTGAAACCACTCATGTGGTTTTGTGCTGCTATCCTGCCATCTGTTAGTACATGGGATATCCTCTTGGATGACTTGCACGATGGTTGTACTAAACTTGGAGCTATTTTCCTTTAGGCCTATGTGATTGGTATTGTCTTTAGCCTTCGAACACATGTCGATATGGTGTGGAAGAAGCACGACCAGAATAACAATGCACACAATGTACCACACCAACAGCTCTCCTATTATCAAAAATTGATGCCTGGTCACATCATTTCACATCTTATCCACCAACAACAGTCAACACCACCCCCACCACATCCGGGACAACAACATGACACTCTGGATCACCGAGTAGGTAGTGGTAAGTGATATTCTCATATTTCATATGATATATCTGGCTTACACGTTTGTTCAAAGATGGCAATGTGCATGTGCCCTATGTCGCCATGACAACGCATCACCCAGAACATCATCCAAATGATTCTCATTCAGCAACAACAAGGGGCGATAATTTAGTTGTGGGATCTACCACCGTACCTGCTTCTGCATTTATTCATGCAAGAGAACCAGAGGAACAAGCTGAAGAAGAGGAAGCTGCTGGTCATGATTCCCCCAATTGGAGCAAAGTCAAAAGTTTCACCATTCTCTTTGGATGCACTCTGCTTTATTCAATTGTTGCCGAGATTCTGGTGGATACTGTCGATGAAGTCATGAAGAATCTGGCAGTGGATGAAAAATTCCTAGGATTAACCTTATTTGCACTGGTAAGGCGTGGCTATTGAAAATGAAATGCATTACACCTAATGCAATAATACTCTAGGTTCCTAACATTACTGAATTCATGAACGCCATTTCATTTGCACTGTACGGTAACATTGTTCTCAGGTAAGGTATTGCTATGATGTTCGTTTCAAGGACCTGACAAGACTATTATCTAGCATGGAGATCGGCTCAGCATATGCATTGCAAGTGTGTTTGCTACAAATTCCAGCCATGGTAGCGTTTTCATTATGGTACAATTGGGGAAAGGAAGAACTCGCGCAATACACTTTTAGGTAAGTTGGTTCTAGCTTTATTATCGCGTTTGATGTTAATGATTCGATTCATCTAGTCTTATATTCCCTCGTTGGGATGTAATCTGTGTCATCTTTTCGGTGTTCTTGCTCACTTACACCTATCAGGAAGGCAAATCCAACTACTTTAAGGGATCCATTCTCACCCTTAGTTACATAGTCCTGCTGGCCGGTTTCTATTTCACCCCATCCACTGATCAAGATAGTATAGCCATCAACATTACACCACCACCACCACCACCACCACCCACTGTTTAAATTATCTAGTCATAGTGATCTTGTTTGTCAGCCACGCTGTTGTACATGATATGCTTTCAGACATCCAGTGTGTATTCATAATACAGTATTACAAGTAGCCGTGTATATTATAGGGAATAATGTATTGGTAGATGCAAATGTGAGTTTCATCAGAAGAGTAATATGAATGCTCTCTCGCTAAGCTTCACGTCAAACCATGGTGATCTCCCATCCAGCCGGACCATAAAATGATCCACGTGCACGTGCTTGTTCGTCGTTCCATGTTGATTCACCGCTTACTCTTTGTACATAATAATGAGCAATGACGACGAGCGATTTCGTATGCAACTTGAGAAGCACTTTGCTTTATATCGACTCAACCTACGTCTCCCATTGGTGTCACGTATTCGCCTAAATTCGTGGTACAGAATCGATCTACTCTTGGTCAATGAGCTTGGACTCTTTCGACGTGCAGACATGGAGCCTAATGGACGTGTACGTGTCACATGTGCCATGGAAGGAGCTCAAGGAATTATCGAGATACGCGAGAATGGTAATGGATTTGCAGCATCTGGCAAAGGTGTAGTCGAATATCGTGTGACGCATATGAACACCAAGGCAACATCATTCTACTTGACACTTTCAGTCAGCAGTGTTGAAAATGTCACGGGATTTCAACATGTGATGCCTCTTACTGTGGGTCCAATTACGGTTGATTCGGATGCACCTCTTCACGAACCAAGCGATGCACTCGTCGAGGAATGGCCAGCCAATACTGAAATGGTCCATGGCACTTTTAGAATCTTGGGAAATGTGTGGATCAACGAATCATGGGATGCTGGGATACCAGGCAAGATTTGGGATTCTGCTGTCGTTATGCTTGCTTTCTTGGAAATCCTTTACCAGAAACAAGGAAACCTAGGCCATGTGATTGATCTTAGTGCTGGGTAAGAAGAATATATGAGAGAAAATATCATCTCATTGACAAGTCATGTGTAGAACGGGTTTACTTGGGTTATTTCTTGCAAGAAACAAGGCTGCTGATAAAGTTACTATCACTGAACTTGATGAAGCTCTTTCTCTTATCGAACAAAATGTCAAACTGAATGATCAACAAGATCAAGTCAAGATAATGCCTTTGCTTTGGGGAGATACCATACAATCAACTGCTGTAGGAAAAGCCAATGTGATAGTCGCGTCCGATGTGTTGTATGAATCTGAATTCTTCACAGACCTAGCAAAAACACTCGAGGATTTATCGACACGTGATACATGCATTTATATTGGATACAAGCGTCGTGGACTAGATCAAGGCGAGGAAGATCGTTTCTGGTCATTATGTCGGGATCATAACTTGTCCATCACCCTTTTAAACACGAGCGACCCAACCATGCTTCCTGATATTGCCAAGATCACTAATGTACAAATCTATCGTTTAACCCCTTTATATTCCTCCTCTGTATAAAATTCATTCATTAAACACATCCCTCTTGTTATTGTATCAAATAATATACGATATCATGTTTTATGTCAAAGGCAATGCCTTCTTATCATCGTTATCACAACCATCCCCTGAAGCGAATAGCAATGCAACAATAGTTGAACAACAAAAACAGGATTATAATGATCATCACGCTATTGCTATTGGTAAATCAGCTACATGGTTTCCTTGGTGTCTTTTCGCAGCCATTGTGCTTTCAATGTTTTCAAGCATCTATCCAACGTTGATCATGTCAGCCATTTACCGAGCCCAAGCTTCCGCTGTTTCTCCAGAGGGTCAACCACCATCCACAGGCAACAACAGCAATGAAAGAGTGCCACTCATCATTGATTGCCCTCGTTTGCCACCGAGAGAAGGTGCACAATCAGTAAAAGATCTTCGTCCAGATGATATTCGTTTGGTCATGGGAATAGGCGATAGGTATGTGAAAGCAATCCAAAACAAAAGAGCTAGTTTTATGCTGCCAACAATTTGACTTGTATTACATAAAGTGTCATGGCTGGTTTTGGAGCCAAAGGGATTATCAACAATCGATTCATCAGCTTGAACACTCTCAAAGAGAACCGTGGTGTCTCATTTGCCATGGGTGGTGTAAGTTTCTACAAACATTAGTTCTTGTTTCATCTTTTTCATTAACGATATATAGGATCCAGGTGCTATGACGGTACCCAATTTGATTCAGTATTATTCACCTGATTTACTTGGTTCCTCTGTGGGCGATCACATGATTTCAATTTGCTTTGGTGATGAAATTTGTCCTGATGGTCAATATCGAGAATCCATTGACCAGATGAATGCAGCTCAATCTGGTGCACGTAGTCTAAACTTGAACCATGAAATTGATTACCTACTTGAAAGGCTTGATGAGCTATATGACAATCAACAAATCCAACCCTCGGACTGGAAATTGCTCACTTTCTTTATCGGCTCTAATGATATTTGCCATTCATGTACCACACCAACGTCATTCCCTATTCCATTCTCTATCAACGTCGCTGATGCAATTGATCGTATCCGTAAAACCGTTCGAAATGTTCTGGTGCAAGTAGGCAAGTAGGACATGAGATGAGGAATGGATATCATGCACAATGCGCTGATCATATCAATGTACTATGTAGTGGGTGTCATGCGGGTGGATGAAATCTTTATTGAAACACAAGCATATCCAGAATACTGCCAGCCATTTCCACGCAGCAGCTTTGTCATGCATAACCACGAATGTGAATGTGCTCATTCTGAAGCGAACAGAACCATCATGAGAACATTGACACCACAATATAATACGGCTCTTGAAACAATTGTATCTCGATATCCATCCAATGACACCTTTGCTGTGGTGTTCCAGCCGTTGAAAATGGATGTTAGCAGCTTTCCAATTCAAGTCATTAGGTATGATATTCCCCACTATCTTTCGAATAATATAATGTGTATGGTCATCACTTATTGTATAATCGTGCAGTAACGTCGACTGTTTCCACCCATCCACAGTTGGGCATAGCTGGTTTGCAAAGGAATTATGGCAAGTACAGTATTCTATTATACATTTGCTGATTGATTCTTGGTAAACTGATATAATGAAATATTGTAGGCAGATGATGTTTATGCCAAGCCAACAGAAACAAATCACTCTCAAGTTCAATGAAAATGCACCCATTTATTGTCCAACTGAGAATGATAGAATTCGTATTGATTGATTATGATACAATGAAGCATGTCGAATCATTTATTACCATGGAATAATGATATTCCTGAAGAAAGGGTGCGGGGGTGATAAACCTGTAATGTGTGTGAATGGGGGTATATCTACAACAATAATGATTTGTAGTAGTAGTAAAGTATATCATGACTTGTTGGATCGACCAACGGATGAAAACAAATGGCCAAGATGGGGTCGTTTGGATCGTGAAGAATCAGATGACTTTTGTGTGCTAGTGCCCTGGTTTACATATAATTCCAAACTGTTGCTTTTACGATGACAAGTCTTGGGAGAGCGTTGTTTCTGCTGCTGAGATCGAACATGGATACTGCCATCGTAGATACCGGAATCCATACGCCATACTTTAATGCATCCTGTATCATTGGCCGAGACGATAATATGCCCATTAGGAAAGTTGTAATTCTCTCGTAGCGTATTCCAATCTTCAATATCCAACTCCTCATCTTCTTCTTCATCGGATGATAAATCTTGTGCACGTCGAAAAAGATGATCACCACCAGAAAATGATCTTCGCATTAACGTCATTTCTTCATGTGTATGAGCTTTCCAACGTCGACGTCGTAGTTCTTCCAATGCAGGATCCAAAGGCGTGTGATTATATATAATATCATGATTCGATTTAGCAAGTGCTTGTCGTGTACGTGAAGGTGCAAACACAGCAACTGTCGTGATATGTTGATGGGCTTCGAAAAAGTCGCTTTGAATTCGCAATTTGTCTTGGTGTGTTCCTCGACGTTCACCACCACGCTTAAGCCATGATGTCATACGTGGTGAAGTTGACATTTGTTGTGTACTAGGAAC
This sequence comes from Lichtheimia hyalospora FSU 10163, assembly GCA_025094155.1. NCBI lineage: Eukaryota > Fungi > Mucoromycota > Mucoromycetes > Mucorales > Lichtheimiaceae > Lichtheimia > Lichtheimia hyalospora. The sequence continues at coordinate 108,931 of PTRB01000048.1, forward strand.
GAGATGCTCATCATTGGTATCAAATCGGCTCAATGCAACTTCAGTACTAGGCCATAGATGGAAAGGAGAGTAGGTGACAGGCTGGGTGACCCAAATGTATACATTGCCATCTTCAGATCCACATACAATATTTTGGCCATCGTCACTATGGATCATCATATTAGCATTAACTTACATATTGTATTAGCATGGTTACTAACCTAAACGATGATCGGATCTGCATAGAAAGATTATGGGGACCCTTGTACTTGTACATGAGACTCTTATCTTTCATGTTGTAGAGCCGTGCCTGGGAATCATTACTGGTGATCAAGATCCTCTCATCTCCTGGGAGTGTTCCTGGCATAGGTTCAATTCCAGTGATCTTTCTACTTTTCTTGGAGGTACGTTTTCCAAAGCGAATGTTGATTTGCGTATTGTATTTGAGCCCTTGTGTTTCATAAAAGAAACATTGTCCATTGTGTGTTCCTGCACAAGCCGTCTTGCCGTCCAGTGTAAATGCCACAGAAGTGATCATGCTGCCATTTTGCATTTCGTTCCAAAAAGCCACTTTTTTCTCGGGAACATTCCATAATCGTAATCGACTATCAAGAGCACCGGATAAAAAGAAGCGATCATCCTATAGACACATCATTTAGACCCCATATTCTACTATCAGTTAATAAAAAAAAGGAACTTGCCTTTGGATGAAAAGATACAGCTGTAACCACATCCAAATGTGGAAATACCCCGAGACATTCCTCCCTAGTGACATGCCATAATCGCACAGTCTTGTCCATGGATGCTGAAACAATAAAGTTGTTCTATGTTTTCCCAAATAAGCGTCATTGTTTCATCTCTTTACGCACACACAGGCACTTGCCTTTGACCAGCTGATATCCAATACATCCGCCAAATGGCCACGGTATTCTCGATAATGCACATCTTCAAAGACATCGATTGAATTTTCACCATCCTGAGCAGTTTCATCAAGTACTCGCCAAACATAAATGTTACAGAATTGACCAGCTGATGCGAGATATTTGCCATCCTTGCTAAATTTCATTGTCCAAGTGGCACCATAAGGATTATTCTGATAAGCTTGAGCATCATGAGAAGGACGCCTTGCTCGATCTGAAGAAGAAGGTGGTGGTGGTCTTGGGAGTGTAGTGAGTGTTTGTGCCAAGAAAAAGGGTGGCCAATCCTGGTTTGCCTTGTGCTTTGATTTGACCTATGGAGTATTGTGTCATCAGCTATCATAAAATAGGTTACACAGCCACAAATGCATTTACCTTGACTGGTATACCCTTATGTGGTAATAGGCTGGTACCATCACGTTGGTTGCTTGACATACTAGGATGTGGTACAGCAGGTACGGATCGGTTCGAATCGATGCTAGTACGTGCAGGTGTGGAAGATGATAAAGAAGAAGAAGTAACGGTTTGATCGGTGTCGTCGGCAATCACTTGACCTTCATCAGGATCATCCATCGTTTCTTGGTGTCCTTGTTCTTGTTCTTCATGTTGTTGCTCTTCTTCCACTGGCTTTTTGCTCTTGCGAAGGCCAATTCGTTCGAGAAATCCCTTTTTGGTATGACTGCTACTCAGCTTCTTATCGCTTAACCCCATATCGACGTCGAGTGAGTGCTACCGTTTAAGACAAGAAGAAAAGCAAGGATGCTCGTTTTTGGATCTGTCTTTACCCGTGATGATGATGATGCTTTTTATCTTGCTCTGATGATTCATCCGCTAAGCTTAACTTGCTCTTTCGGCTTCTTAATGAACGAGTATCTTGTGTGTCGCATAATGAGCCCGCTTGTTGCTCAGCATCCATCGTCTTTGTTGACCATGGTGACTCATTCAATGCAGGAACTTCCAAAGTTGCTTGTTCATTCATGGATGGATGCTCTAAAATAGTTTCAAATGAACATATAATGACACAATGGTTGCGAGTGACAACAGTGAATCCTTGCTCCCCCTCCACACTCTTCATCCTCCTCCTATCCATTGAACTTGTTTCTTCTCTTTATACACCTCTCTTGTTCCTTTTTTGTTGTTGTTGTCAAAGTCATGCTCGCAAAAGAGTTGGAAACATACATACGATATTCGGGAGAAGGATCGGTTGAATTGTCGAGACAAGGTGCTTGCTTCATCATAACTTCAGGATGGTTGATTGAAGACTTGTTCCCCGAAGCAGCTATAGTATCGTGATTGGTGGAGAATGTAAAAGAACTACTGTGGGCATCATGTCCATCATCGGAGGAATCGCCCATGACTGAAAAGGGAGTAAGGGACAAGCAATAATGAGCCAGCGGGAAAAATGCCGCACACCATCCAATTCAGCTGGGATAATGAAAGTGAATTCTTGTCACAAGTAGCAATAGCAACCATCCATATTTCCCCTCACAACCATCACTTAATATGATATCGACTTTACACATACACTCATTATTGGACAATTTTTAAGGAAAGATGGACTATAATCCTTGACGACGATAGTAAAGCGATCATGTGCTTGTTGAAAAAGTACCGCGTGTGCAACCGTTCTCACGTGATTTTAAGTCGTTTTCTCTATGCAGACATATCTTATGCATTCACAGGGATATCTTTTATATCATTAATCATTCACTTTGAGTTCTTGACATCACCATACATTTTCTTTCCGTGCAGATGACATCACCCCTAAGATAATCAAACATTGTCGATTGAATTCTTCCACATCTGTCACTCATCATCATCATATCTCTTTAGAGAGAACGCCATTATGTTGATATTTCTTTTAAACCACTAAAAGGAGAATACTTGCAAGCATTATGTATACGGATGTCATCAGAATCATCCTTCTTTATTCTTCTGTAATAATGTCCCTTATGTATAACAGTATATTGAATGATATGAATGTGCCACTTTCATGGTCACGGATCCCACTTTGACTATGGAGAAACCGGCAGTAGGTAATATAATGAGATGGGTTTAAATTTGACAAAGAAGCAAGGATGTGATGGGCACAAAGAGCAATAGTTTCGGACCTCGATTTCGACAATGCTACTTCGAGCGCGTTCCATGCAACAGACCTGTTGCCTGGTTTCACTTGCGACAATTCTCAATGTTGGAATCACTAGTGGCTTCTATTCTTAATCGCTTCCTCGGCAGTTACGTATCCAACCTTAACTATGACCAGCTTAATATTGGTGTTTGGAAAGGTATAAGAAAATGACCATTACACTCTTTGCTTTAATCGTCATTGCCACTTGTTAACGATCGCTTCTTTTTTTAACACCTTCTTAGGAGAAGCAAATCTTCGAGATTTAAAACTGAGACGAGAAGCACTTGATAAACTTGACTTGCCTATCGACGTGTTGGAAGGTACCATGATTATAAGGAAAGCGATAGGCGTTTAGCCGATAGTAATCTCCATTCTAAAGGATACTTGGGCGAGTTAACCTTGAGCATTCCATGGTCCAACTTGAAAACCAAGCCTGTCAAGGTGTTTATTGAGAATGTGTATTTACTTGCTGTTCCCAAGAGTGAAGCAACGGTATGTGGATTATGACCCCAAATATATAGTACTAGCATTGATGATTTGTATGTCAGCTGTCATTAGAGGAAGAAGAAGAACGTGCTCAACAACTCAAGCAACGACGTTTGGCTACTGCTGAACTGTTGTCACAACAACGTCCTGAAAAACAAAAGGATGGCAAAGATCAGCAAGCATCCGAAGAAAGCGATGGATTTCTCAGTCAACTGACAACCAAAGTCATTGACAATTTACAAGTTTCTATCAAGAATATCCATTTACGTTTCGAGGACAATGTTTCCGATCCAGGCCATCCATTCGCTGCTGGTATCACGCTCAAAGAGTTATCTGCAGTCTCAACGGATGGACAATGGAATCCTACATTTATTAGTGAAATGACCAATACAATCCATAAGGTAAAATGTTCAAATGTGTTCATCATCCGTAACATTGGTGAGACTAATATGGGGGATTCATGCTAACGCTGTAGTTGGCTACGTTACACTCGCTCTCTGTATATTGGAACACCGACGCCAAATCACTTGCAGGCCTTCCCCATGAAGAAGCATCGCGTATCTATACCGATCTGGTAAGTGCTCATTCCTTATTTGCTTGATTGACCGATCAAAAACACTCATGCTTTGATTTCAAAGATTCCAGATGGTTCTAATGATCCGAAAGAACACCAATACATTCTCAAACCAGTATCAGGTACTGGCAAGGTATGTTTTATAGACTTTGATGGTTACATTGACCATGTCATACTCATTGTTGTATTATAGGTGAAACTAAACAAGCAATTCGGTGGTGATACACCAAAGACAGACATTACACTTTTATTCGATGAGCTTGGTGTGTGCCTTGACGACCATCAATATCGAGATGCCTTGCTCTTGGTTGATCTTTTCCACATCAACTTGAAGAAGCAAAAGGTAATAGTAACGGGGAAGAGTAATTGACACAATGAATATTTTACTTATAAAATTTCTTCAGTATCTCAAATTCCATCCTGAATACAGCTCTACCAAGAAATTTAATCCACGTGCGTATTGGAAGTTTGCTACAAGTGCAGTGTTGTCAGAGATTCACGACCGCAACTATCAATGGACTTGGGATCATTTCCGAACACGAAGAGATCAGCGACGAGCTTACATTGAGTGCTATGTGGCTTCAAAGACAAAGAAGGCGACTCAGGAACAAGAGGACAAGTTGGCTGAACTGGAACGCGTCCTCAGCTTTGATGATATCCGGTTTTATCGTAGTCTTGCCAAGAATAAGTTGAAGCGCGAAAAGATCAAAATTGGTATATTACCCTTTCATATATATCTATTATTCAACATTAACCAATACCATTCCGCCCGTTAGAGCAAGAGAAGAAGAAGAATGAAAGCGAGAACAAAGGCTGGTTCAGTTCCTGGTGGTCCGGTGGTTCATCTTCTGATAATTCAATTTCTGATGGAGTAAGTTCAAAGGATAATGTATTCAGATAACGCAAATATTTATTCTTTAATTTGAAACAGGATGATGAACCCTTGGTGATGACTGAAGAACAAAAGCGAGAGTTATACGATGCAATTGATTACGACGAGGAAAAAGCAGCTATAGCAGCTGCTGTTGATATGCCCAAAGATGTAAGTTGCTCTTTGTAATTTAACATTACATGTATACTTACTATGATGATGCTTTCTACAGACTATCAAATTCAAGATCAATACTGAGCTGGAACGAGGTTCACTTACTCTTATGCAACATTCTCACACTGCCAAACGTCAGGATCTCGCATCTCTCGTCTTTGACACTGTTACAGTCGGTGTTACCCAATATATCGAATCGTCCCAAATTGCTGTTGGACTCAGAGATCTTCGATTATACGATGGAATTACTCCAAATACCTTATATCCAAAATTGATTGGTATCAGACAAGGGTATGCTCCAGTTACTTTTATTATTGTTGTTCAAGCTGCTTACATGAATATTGGATATCTAGAACCATTGACGATACCACAAACAATGAGTCCGACACACCAGAGCCTTTACTTTATGCTGTGCTGGAACACAAACCTTTCAACAATATCGCTGACAATGCAATCACACTCAAGTCTCGCCGTTTGGAAATTATTTTCAATCCAGCCATTGTACGTGGCGTTCTTGACTTTTTCAAACCACCAGAAAACAAGTCAGAAAGCATTAATGCTTTACTCGAAGCGGCTGGTGAATCATTGGAAGGCTTCAAGCAGCAAACTTTGACTGGCTTAGAATATGCTCTTAATCAACACACCACTCTTGCAGTGGATATGGACATGGATGCCCCTCTCATTATTATACCCGAAAGGTAAGCACTTTCAGACAATTCACATGCTTTGTATTGATATAATTTTATTTTAGCTGCACGCAAAAGCATACGCCTTGCATGATCATTGACGCTGGACATATTCGAATCGATAGCGACTTGGCGAACCACGAGTTAGCCAATGAATACAAGGGCAAAAAGATCAGTAAAGAAGATTATCAGCGTCTACAAAGTTTGATGTACGACAAATTCCATGTTCAGCTAACGCAAACGAAGCTATTGATTGGGAAAGACGTTCAATCATGCCTGAAACAACAACAAGAAGATCAAATTGGGCAGGATTATGTTATTCAACGCATCGACATGACCTTTATTGTCGAACTCTGCATCTTGCAACGTGCATCCCAATTTACAAAATTCAAGATATCTGGACACCTTCCATTGTTATCAGTCAACATCTCGGATGCAAAATACAAGGTGCTTATGCGAATGATCGATCTTATATTGGAAAGTATATCCACGGATGGTGATCAACCAGCTCCAATTGAGCCACAACATGTTTCCACAAATCAGCAAAGAAAGCAATCTCTTTTCCTTGGTGCAACAGCATGGAATAGCAAGGATGAACTTCTCATATCAGACACAGAAAGCGAATCCAGCTCTAGTCCATCATGGAGATCTCAAAGTCAACAATCGATGGATACAAACATGACAACACTTGCAACACCATCAAGTGCTACAGGATCATTTGCAGTGATGAGCAACCATTATCAACACGAAGATTTCAGATTTACCTTTACTGTCGACAAGGTTTCTGCTACTGTGCACGAAGCGTCAGATGAAGGCGAAGATAAGCTACTGTGTGAGCTTATCCTGGAAACATTTTATTTGGATTTCGTATCACGCCCTTACGACATGGTCGTGAATGTTTCGCTCAAGACGCTTAATGTTGTTGATGATATGGAGCACGGTGAAGAATTTCATTATCTCGTTACATCCAATACTGTAGGGGGCACTAGACAGCAAACTGGCAACTTGGTCAATATCAAATACATCCAGGCCAAACGCACTCATCCACTCTATCAAGAAATCTACCAAGGATTCGATCAAACAGTGGAAATTGGATTATCGACACTCAACATTATTGTGACACGAAGTTCATTGTTGACACTGTACAATTTCATTCTGACAACATTCACGGGACCCAATGATTCTGAGCAGCAGGAACAACAGCAATCAATTCCACGTCGCCTATCACAAGGCTCTGCAATGAAGACGAGCACAACACAAGCTTCAGAAAATACCTCCAACTCGAGCAATACGATCAAAGTGGATATTCATATGGATTCATTGACCCTTATTCTAAATGATGATGGCAAACGACTCGGTACTGGTGTTTTATCCTATGGCGATCTAAAAGTGCTATTGTATCCCAAAACGCTCAAGGTGGAAGGAAAATTTGGCAATTTCACTCTGACAGATGACATGGCAGTTGGTCCTACAAATGAACATAATGGAGCATCTGAAGTGTATATGCTAAGCATCAAGGGTGATGAACTTGCCGACTTTTCATATGAGACCTATGATCCTGCTGCAGCCGAGTATCCTGGATATGAATCACAGTTTTACTTGAGAATGGGTGCACTTCAATTCAAATTGCTTGACTCGACAAAGCCCATCCTTGATTATTTGAGCGAATTCTTGGAAATGAAAATAGTGTATGACGCTGCTCGTGAAGCTGCAGCACAGCAAATCCAGCAACAACAAGAGACCAGCACACGTATGCACTTTGATGTAGCTATCAAGAGCCCTGTGGTGATTTTCCCAATGAGCGACAAGGGTGATATGATCCTGGCACATTTGGGTGAAATTCGAGCAGCCAATGAATTTACTCACGTGTCTCGCCGTAAGCACACCGATATGACATCTGCACCTCGTGATATATCCGTCAGCAGAATTCGATGTGGTTTATATGATATTAGTTTACGATCATATTCGACAAGCACTAGCTCCAGCGAAGGTGGCACCCAATTACGTGAACTGTCATTACCTATCATTGACGACTTGGACATTGCCTTTTTAATTGAAAGTCCAGAGACCCCAGCACCAGAATGGGGACCTGCTACTCGAATCACTGGCACTGTTTCTGATATCCGAATGGCACTCACTGAGAGACAATACAAGTGGCTATTAGATATCTACAATAACCTTATGGAAACATTCATGAGTGGTGGTGGCAATGAAGAGAATGATATTCAAGAAGATCGACTCAGTTTCTATTCATCATCAGCACTCAGCCAACCACGACCACAGCAAAAGGAAAAGGAAAAAGAACGAGCTTCACCCAAAAGCACTAATGCAATTCAGCTTGCTATGACTATGAATCTCAATATGGTGCGTTTGGAACTACTTGCTGGATCAGATGCCGATCCTAAGGAATGGGATCAACATCGAATTGCCGAGCTTGCCTTCAACAATACAAGCATGTCAATGCAGACAATGGAAGATGCATCCATGCTACTTGAAGTCCAAATGGGTTCAATCACCTTTATTGACACACGTGCTACATCATCATCTAAATTCCGTCAAATCATGACACCCTCTCATGTGGATGGTCCACAGTTCCAGGTGCAATTGCGAATGCCAGCCAAGCACGAAAAACAAATCATGTCAGTATCTGCTACCATTGATTCTCCCAAAGTGGTACTTTCACTCGACTATGTCTTTTTACTTGTCGACTTTTTCATGAAACCATTCCAACCGGAACCGACCACTGAAGCTCAAGCATTTGCAAAGTCGCAACGTGAACGATATTCGAATGGAAATGATGATTCATCCAAAGGTCGTAAGCAATCCATTGCTTCTTCAGCAGTAAATACTTCACAGAAATCTATCCGATCCCAACAGCAGCAGCAACAACAACAGCAGCAAGAAACAAATCCAATGCAGCTACACTATAATGTCAATATTGTGGATGTGGAACTTGCATGTTTGGCCAAACCAGAATCATCTTCTTCTGAAGCGGTGATCCTTTCATTTAAACAACTCACAGCTATTCAACAAGAGTCATTGGTATGCAAGCTTGACAGTATCGGTATGGTGCTTTGTCGCATGGATAGTCCCCAAGGATCTGCTATTCCCTTTATTCAGAACTTCAATGTTGATTTGAAATGGGAAACATCTTCAAATATGCCTGGTTGTAGCATCACCATGCTACAAGTAGATGTGCAACCTCTCATTGTTCGTCTCTCGTATCAAGATGCAATGTTGGTGATGGATATTGTCAACAAGGCTCTTACATTGATGGGATCAAATTCAGCGCCACCGCCAGGTGCACAAGGATTCGATGGTGGATCGGTGAATAACAACAATGGTACCTTGCCGACAGCTGGAACCGATGATCACTCTCACCAAGAACAACAAGACGATGGCATGGACAATCAATGGGGATCATCGAATACAAATCAATTGCAAAAGATTGAACCATACATTGTCATGTCTAAGGAATCGGTAATGTATAATTCACTATCACCTTCTCATGAACTTTTGACTCATCCTATTTTCAATGAATCATTAGTTGAAAGCACGCTTTGAAGGATTACAGTTCACTCTTATTGAAGATCTTCATGAGCTTCCATTTATTGATGCATCCCTGCAACCATTCACCGTGAACGCATCAGATTGGTCCAGTGCTGTAAGTTATTAAAAGTATATCAAACGAATTATGCTAATAGAAACATTCGTGTTTAGCTTTCTGCAGATATGTTCTTTACGTTTGCAGCATCAAGTTTCAATTTCAGGAACTCACATTGGGAACCAGTCATCGAACCTTGGGGATTTGGTATCAAGGCATCACAGGATCCAGCTACTAAAGCCATGTCTGTCACGATTGAATCTAAAGAGTCGCTCAACTTGGATATTACGCACAACTTTTTGGAAACATTACTCTCCATTTCGGATACCATGATTCAAGCTCAGGTAATGTTCTCATGTACACACCAAGCACTATATTAATATAATTCAAAAAAAAAAATAGCAACCACTTCCCGAAAATGCTCAAAAGCATATGCGTCCTTATTTGATCCGTAATTGTACCGGCTATGATTTGCAATTCTGGAACATGTCCGATGATGCTGGTGTGAGTGATACTGGATCAAATAAACACTTTCTCAAGGATGGTGAGGAAGAACCTTGGACCTTCCGCGATTGGAAGCGACGTAGAGAGGTAAATCCATGCTCTTTGGAATTCTATACAATAATCTAATATACCACTTTACAGAGACGCCATGCTGGTCAGAATTTGCTTGGTGTTCGTGTCGAAGCATTCAATTGGAAGAGCGTGCAACATGTGTCGTTGGATAAAGAAGGTGTACACACATATCGTATGAAAGATGAGGTGGATGGCATCAGGCATCGATTAGTGGTGGATATCAAGCTCAAGAATCATGTCAAGCAAGTGACATTCCGTAGCGGTTTGCTCGTAACGAATCAGACATTGCAACCCATGCAACTTGCTTTGTCGAATGCCACAAAGAGCAAGCGAGTTTCGGATATCTGGCATATTGGTATGAAGAAATATTGCCTACATGTAGCATTGGCAAGTACTCAACCTTCTTTTATATAGAGCCAGGAAGTGAATTTGCTATACCTATTGCAAAGACATATAACAGCTGGCTAGTTGCTCGTCCAAATGGTAAGGATCTTTCAATGCATATACTTTAATAACATTCTAATATATATTTTAAAAAGAGCGATATGAATGGAGTTCTCCAGCGTTGCATTGGACTGACATTACACATCCAAAGGGTCCGAAATTGATTTCATGCAAGCCGCTGGAAAGGCAAGATAATGTATTCTATTTCCAAGTTCAGGGTGTCTTTGACAAGCTTAATCCTATCGCACGGTATGTGATGAACGGAGGAAAGGTGTTGCTAAGTACATATCATCTGATATATACTTATAGTGCTTATCCAAACATGACTGTGCAACTCGGTGCCCCCATCGAAGTCAAGAACGAGCTTCCATTCGACTTTAATTACACCATCGAGGATAAAACTGAAGGAAATCTCTTTTCTGGAAAGGTGGCCAAGGGAGAGACTGGCTATGTTCACCACATCAACAGCATCAACCATGTGGCTTTAAGCATACACATGCAAAATACAGGTTACTATTACATTAAGAATTGGCGATAATGATGTGCATGGCTAATATGTTGACACTCCTTTAGCATATTCGCCTAGTGAGTTTGTGGACATCAAATTGGATACAACGGATGATGGCACAGTTTCCCAGCAAATCCGACTTGGAAATGAAGGAACCAATCCTCCACTTGATGTGATGATGCATATCGCGTGAGTATTATGAGTAGTTTTTATTCATGGACAATATTGACGCAGTGTATTTAGACGCCTACGCAAAACAAGCGATGCTCTCTGGATCAACATATTTGCACCATACCTCGTGTTGAATAAGACCGGGTTCCCAGTTGCTATCAAATCACGTATGAGCTATCGACAATCAAAACATCCGACATATACTATCGATGCATTTGATGGATCAACAGAGGTATGATATGGAGAGTGATACGTGTGTTTATGATCGAGCTAATGACTTTTATTATAGGTCACACCATTCATGTTCTCATTCCCTGAGATGGATCGACGTAACCGTGTTCAAGTATCGGTGAATGAATCAAAGATGAGCGAGGTAGAGACAACCATATCATCATTTTTTGAATTACAATAATAACCATCTTTTCAAAATAGCCACTCAGTTTCGAAGCCGTTGGTAGCGTGCAAGATATTGTCCTGCAATCCGCTCAGAGTACGCAACAAGTCCATATCGGTGTGCACGTACAAGAAGGCACAGGCATTGTAAGCATCCTCTAAAAACGATCGTTCATATCCAATCATTGATGCATTTTGTATTTGCTGGTAGTACCACATGTCGAAGATTGTTACTATAGCACCACGCTTCATATTGAAGAATAACCTTGGCGTCGATGTGCGATATCGCGAATTTGCCTCGGATCAAGAAGCGATGACAATTGCAGCTGGTGATAAGCAACCCTTATACCACCTTTCGAAATCAAATGTACGATGGCTCTCGTTACGTCTTGATGGAGAAGGTGGTGTTTGGTAAGTGTGGATCCAAAGGAAATTGTTTAATTGAATTAATATTTTCATGATAGGTCTGCACCTTTTGATCTGCAGCAAATTGGTGACAATTATATCAAGCTTGAGCATCCACGTCGACAAGAAACAATCCCCCTTCTTGCAAGAGTCTCTATTGTCATGCAGGAAGCGACAATCTTTGTCTTTTTGGAAACCGAAAAAGCATGGCCGTATGCCATTCTCAATCTATCCAGTGTACCAGTGGCCTTCTCACAAGAAGTAGGTATAATATCCGTATTGTACTAGATGATTTAACTGACATTTACTATTAGGCTATAGGCTTGGATGACTACAAGTTGAGCAATCGTCAGAAAAAATCGATTCCATCGCCACGTATCTTTGAGTTGCAACCTGGTGAACGAATGGCATACTCATGGTGTATGCCCATTGCCCATGAAAAGCGCCTTAAGCTCAATATTTATGGCAAAACCAGTAGCGTCAATTTCCAAGCCATTGGAACACAAGTGCCAATTCGGTATAAGGTTCGTGGACTTGTATGGTTTGGGAATGGAGAATGGCCGCTAATATGTTTATGGAATTCTAGAAACAACAACAAGCACAGATTGGTCAATCCATTGGGCCTGGCATCATGTCGTTGGATATCGTGGCAGTGGATTCTGCATTGCAATTAAGACTCACCGACTTTGACAGCAACATCAGCCCCTTCCGCCCAAAGTCGTCAGCTACATCCACTGCTGCATCAAGCTCTCGAGAAGGAAGTTTACGTGACACATTTGAAGCTGTCAGCATCAATCACGTTGTGAACTTTGCCCTTGAACTTAATCTGGCAAACATTGGCATTTCGATTATCAATAAGCGTGTTCAGGTACAGTTATGGTATATCTTATTATATATATAAATCTTAACATGTTTATGGTGGTAGGAAATGGCTTATGCAACGATACGAGATGTACGCTTCAAGTATACAGATTCAAATCAGTATCAATCCATTCGGACCAGTATTCAGTGGCTGCAGGTAGGTGATTGCAGAGTGGGATGTGAATATAATGTTCATGACATTTGGCTATGTTGTAGATTGACAATCAATTCCATGGCTCGATTTATCCAATTCTCTTTTATCCCACTACTCTTCCCAAAAACAGCATGGATGATCAGACACCGACATTCCATCTTGCACTCGACTTGGTGAAAGATGATGGTAAGATATATCCCCCCAAAAATATCCATTGAGAGCTGTACACTTAGATATGGTCATACATTCTAGCACATGGTGTTTATAACTTCAAGCTCTTCTCGCTCTTACTGCAAGAAATGACATTCGAAATGGATGAGGACTTTTTATATTGTTTACTCGAGTTCACGCAATTTGAATCCACTCAAGAAGACCAGACCATCACGTATGCATCACTTCCTGTGATCATTGTATTACTAGCTAACACATGTACCGGTTTCATAGGGATGCAGTGCTGTTCAAAAAAGAGATACCTGAACCAGAATGTCAGCAGGTGCCCGCATTGTACTACTTCCAAGAATTCTGTATCCAACCTATGCGACTCAATTTGTCATTTATGCGAACGGAACATCTCAATGCGGCAGAGGCGAGGTAAGTTTCATTGTTCACATTCTCATCCTTTCAGTTTTAAATGACCATGGGTTACATTATAGTGAAGAAACGGTTCGTTCTCCTTTCCGTTATGCATTTGATGTATTCACAATGACTATTGGCAATGTCAATGTAAGGAAAACAAGTGATGTGTCAGGGAGATGGAATACACTGACTCTTGGATTTGTTTGTCAGGATGCACCAATTAAGCTCAACGCATTGATTGTCGAGAATCTACGAGTAAGCAGCAGCGACCTGATGCAAAGAATCACATTGCATTATCGAGATGAAGTCATCTTCCAAGTACACAAGGTGCTCGGTAGCGTGGACTTCTTGGGCAATCCTGTTGGATTATTCTCTACACTCAGTTCTGGTTTCGGTGAACTATTTTATGAACCCTATCAAGGCTTTATTATGAGCGATCGTCCTCAAGATGTAGGCATTGGTATTGCCAGGGTATGTTATACCGTCATTACCACGCCAGAGATAATAGGAGCTTATGAAATGTATAATAGGGTGTTGGTGGTTTTATGAAGAAGAGTGTCTTTGGCGTAACCGATAGTGTGAGTCGCATCACCGGAAGTATAGGCAAAGGTATGCAATCATAATGCTGAAAGAAGATATCATCATTTTAACGAATCTTATACAAGGTCTATCGGTTGCTACCATGGATAAAAAGTTCCAAGACAGGCGCAGGATCAATCACAGTCGCAACAAACCACGTCATGCAGTGTATGGTATCACTCAAGGAGCAACTTATTTCGGATCCAGTATAGCAAGTGGAGTTGCTGGTCTTGTGGTATGTATACAAAGTGACTCTTTATTTTAGCTGGAAAATGCTGATTGTCTTTTAATAGAAACGACCTATCGAAGGTGCAGAAGAAGGAGGAGTCATTGGATTTGCAGGTGGCATTGGTCGTGGTCTTGTGGGTGCTGTGACTAAGCCCTTAGTGGGTGTATTTGATTTGGCAAGCAATGTTACTGCAGGTGTACGTGAGACAACAACAGTGTTTGATGCAAATGATATTGGTCGAGAACGCCTACCGCGGTACATTGCGATGGATCACATCTTGAGAGTAAGCATGAATTTACTTGATACTAATGCAGGGTATACTCATCATTGCTATGTAGCCATTTTCACAACGAGAATCACTTGGACAAATGTGGCTCAAAGATTTGGCAAGCGGCAAATATTGCCATGACATTTACATTGCTCACTGTGCTACCGATCGTGACGAAAACATGGTTCTTTTAACATTTGAACGCTTACTGGTTATCAACACTCGCAAGCTTGATGTGGAATTGGAAGTACGCTTGGACAATATCAAGGAATGCACACCCAAATCGGAAGGTCTTGTTGTGGTACCTAAGGATGGCAAGGAACCTGCTGTCATTGATATCTCGGAGACTACTAGTTGTCAATGGCTCATAAAGCAAATCGAAGCAACTTTGGAACGAAGAAGAGAGGAAAAAGATCGTCGTTAAAAGAATAGATGATGATGATGATACAAGAAAGAATAAATTTATTTTTATGATAAATGCAGCATGATATATATGTTTGAAGTTGTTATAGCAAACGACTGAGAATCATTGTGAACAAAAGGAAGATCCAGGATGGTGTCGCCATGAGTGCAGCAGCAGCACTTTCATCTCCAGAAGGCGAGACGCCATCTTTTGAAGAGTTGGTGCTGTTGGATTCCTTATAAGGTGCAGCGTTGTTGCATTGTCCCACGGCTGTGAGATCATAAAAGTTTTGGAACACAGGGATATATTCGAGAGCAGCATCGACTGTGCGATTGTACAAATCATGAGAGAGCGAAACACCACCTTCAGTTGTGTTTTTCTGTCCCCATTCAGTGATATTGTTGGAAATCCACTGCACGTCAAAAGTGCTTCCAGGAGCTGTCATACCCCAATCATTTGTATCATGTGTCCACATCACAGCTATGAGAAAAAATAGTTGAGCACAAAGAATGATTCATTGTTTCATGGACTTGTAAGAAACTTACGAACAAATCCAAGGGCCTTGGCAATATCACGCACACGGTTGTCAATGTTTCCAAAAGGCTAAACGGGGGGGGGGAGAAGGATTAATCAACTTACATAAAAAAAAAAGGAGAATGAACCCAATCTTAAAACTTACTGGTCGGAAGAATCGAGGAGAGACACCAAGAACTTCACGAATAACTTGTTCATTCCACTTAAGTTCAGCAACAATTTCTTCATTGCTTTGAGTTGTCATGGCAGTATGTGACCAAGTGTGCATAGCAATCTCATGTCCATCATCATATGCACGTTTCACCAAATCTGGGTGTGTCAAGACTTGACCACCCACCATAAAGAAGGTCGTTTTCACATTGATCGACTTGAGATAATCGTATAGCTTTGGACTAAATTCGGAAGGACCATCGTCAAAGGTCACAGAATATTGACTAGTTGGGCATGTGTATAAATCATCTTCAGCAATACAACGATCAAACGACCATGTGCAGTAAGGATCATCCGTTACTGTGCTCATGTCAACATCTGCATAAGTATACATTGATCAGTATTCATGGCTTTGTTCAAAGCGAGTTTCAATCATGTACATACTGCCATCTGGAGTGCGAGTGCGAATAGGCGCATTGGTTATAGATGCATTGGCAATCAAATCACGCCATTCTGGTTTTATCGCAGGAATGGATTTAATCGTTGGATATGTATCTTTGAACTGGAATTGTGCCTGGGCGACACAGGTCATACAAATAAGCGCTGCTGCGATTGACGAAAACCGACTCTTGCTCGAAAAAAGCATGTGGACGAAAAAACTTTGCGTTGAGATTCTTGAAAAAAACGTCGTTGTATTTCCCTTCTTTTATAGCTGTTACCGAGATGACCCAATTACGATGGTTAAATTTAGCAAAATGCTCTAGTATGGAGAATCCTGGTGTATCCACAACTGTTTTCGGATCAGTGTTGTACAAAACTATGTTGATTTCTTCCAGCGGCACTCCCCTTGACCATTTATTCCCGGAATAACCGACTATGGTTATGATGGCTAGATTGGCAAAGATATAGATATGTTGACTTGGCAAGAGTATAAATCAACATGTCGACATAACACTTTATTTCAACCACACGTTTTGCACTAGCCACGTGTGTGTATAGCGCATTATATGACTTGTTCCTAGTTTACTTGGTTTTCCATATCATCATCGCTTGGTCTGGAAGCACAAAGACAATGCTTCTGGCATGTTTTTGGTTTGGCACCTTATTGAAGATAATGAAATAGTAAGTTAGTTTGTCGGCTTTGAAGTGTACCAATCTTTTAAGAATGGTATAAATATAGTGAAAAGCCACGATCCATGCTAAATAATGGTCGATCACGTTATGAAAGAAGCAATAAAGTGGAAGAATAGAGTCAATGGAATTCCATGACCATCAACACAGTCTAATTTGGGTTATGGAAACCTGCGAAACGGCAGATCACAGCCTAAAAGTTCGATGCATGTCAAAGCCCACCCCTTATACATGCATGTGCCTGATTCTCTGTATATGATTAACGCATCACTCTTTGTTGACATTTGTTTCAGCCATTCATTTCAGCCCACCACTCCGCCACATAAGCATTCATATCAAACAATTGTACATATCAATTATTACAAAACACAAGTTTCTAGGGCGATATCGTTGTTTGTGCATTCATTCTACAATGAGAAACATGGATTGGAGAGAGTGTGTGTATGAAACTAGGAGAAACAAAAAAGACGATTCAAAGAGAGAAGCACTTGAAGTGTTTACTGGAAGGACTTGACGTGGTTGTCGCAAATATCACGGAGCTTGCCTTCAAGATCCTTGGAAAGGACACCTTGGGTGCGGATTTCCTCAAGAACATCCTTGTGTTCAGATTGGATATGGCTGATGAAATCCTTTTCCCAGTCAACAATCTTGTTAACAGGGAGCTTGTCAAGGAAACCGTTGACACCAGCAAAGACAATAGGGACCTGAACTTGAATAGCCAAGGGGTGGTATTGGGGTTGCTTGAGCAACTCAGTCAAACGAGCACCACGGTTAAGCAAGAATTGAGTGGAAGCATCCAAATCAGAACCGAATTGGGCGAAAGCAGCAACTTCACGGTATTGAGCCAAGAAAAGCTTAAGAGAACCAGCAACTTGCTTCATAGCCTTAGTTTGAG
>PTRB01000048.1:126726-170843 GCA_025094155.1 Lichtheimia hyalospora FSU 10163
GCTTGCTACAGTTGCCACTGTGAATATGCACATCAGTAATATCCTACTCACTTTAAATCAATAAACAGACTTACTCTTCACACTGCAATTGTGAATAATCCTCATACTTGAGCTGTGGCGGAATTGACGCCAAACTGGTCTGTGCGCAATACACTGCTCCACTCATGAACTTGTACAACCAATGTGTGACCCATTATGATATCAGCGTATGAATTCATTGTTGTTTTGATAATGGATCACTCATACAAAGAACAAGCAATCCTTCACAAAGACAAATCATTATCCATTTGTGCAATCTGTGGACCATACCAACGGTAGTCACCCGTTTCTCATCCGAACACGAATAATACATCAGCATTATTGTAGTCATGAAGTGCACCTGTCAAAAGGACATTTGAAAGCTGTAGAAAGCAGATATTGATAAACACTACTTCAAATAATTTGAGCATCATCATCGCGTTTAACAGTCTCATATGATCCATTACCGCTATACGGCTTGGTATTACTACATGACATTAACTGCTAGCTTCTTTTTTATCACAAGTAATCTTTCTTTGATGCGAAAAAGTCTATTAAAGAGATTTCAGTGATCTTTGCTTATGAGTATATGCAATATTCTTGTCTTGGAAGAGGGCCGAACAGCAGTAGTGAGAGATTTAGCTGCATGACCATGACTGTTGCCGACTGAACAATCCATTCTCCGAAAGCAGATAACCATGTATCCCTTCCAACCCCCTTTCTCGCACAAAGAACAAGCTTCGTCATTCACATTATAAATCACATTATGCGTGTCACAATGAAGGTTTCATACCAATACCAATAATTACCTTGCAATCATGTTTGATCTTCTCATTGACATCATCATCATTCACATGGGAGTATTTTCCTTATAGTCTCTGATAATGATCTTTTCCCTTGTGTTGATGCAGAGAGGTTGCTATATACCACATGCCAAGTTGGAGTATCTAGGAAAGATCCTCCATATTATACGTTGTTTTTCCCTCAGCATACGCTATTATTCCCAATGATAAAAGCTTCCTCTAGCCTCCAATAATGATCATGTTCAATTTATGCTGATGAATTCACATTATTCTGTCACGATAAAACTTCTCTATCTATCACCCCTATATCTGCATGGCTGCCGTTATTGTGCATTTGCTATGACGCGTACTTGTTCAAATATTACCTTGCACGAAACCATAATTCAGCACTTCCGATAGAGTGGTTTAAGGCTTATTTTGTTGTTCAGGGGATTTGCTGTAGGGAGATGTCGCTGGGTCCCTTAATTTGAGTATCGTATATCATCCATGGTCGTAAAACTCCTTTGACCTATACATGAGCTATATTGTCCATAACATTATCCATTGGTATTCTCATCCTTGTCAGCGTGACAAAATCCATCTATCCTGCTGACAATGGAATATCTATCATAATAGTAATATCCTTAGAATATCTGATTATTGTGTATGATTGCATCCCGTTCAGCATGATCATTTCAGATCCAGTACGTTGATTGAAAAAGTCATATAGTCGCTGCTGATATACTTCATTTTCCATGCTCTTCTTTTGTTGGGATGTACTTGCTGATCGTCATATCAACAGCTATCAGATATATATATATATAACATCATCCAAATTGAACATGTTGTCATTACAGCTTCATTAAATGATCATCAACGCTAATCATCATCTCGTGACCTATGTACCGTATCAACCATATTTCTTTCCCGACACATCATCAGAACCCCTGGTCTACCAGAGATTTTCCACTAACCTATTGTCGAAGGTACAACAGGACCGAGTATTAGGAAAAAATGCCATTTAAGTTCCACTTTCTTATTGTCATTTGCCACTTGCCAGTGGCAAATGTGCATTTTCACATCTGTGTGTTGGCAGCTATAGAAGATTACCTTACTGTTATATACAGTCGACTTGGTCATGATTTTAACAACTATACTTACTTGGCTGTTGGTGATGATTAGCTCCAAGAAGGTATCACCCTAGATGCTGCATCTTTGGCAGGGTAAGGTACACTCGCATCATGAGTTCATGTGCAAAGCTCTCTCAGCTCATCTGCGTATATTAGCCATTTGGAAGCTTGGCAACCCATTGTGTTGTTTGTACCGCATAACTCCAACATGATGGCAGATGGTGGTGACACATTGTATACGCATCGACAAAGGATGTTGGCAAATATTTTGAAGTCTATGGGTGATACACTACAGATTTTATAGATGGAAATAATGACGTTGAAACTATTGCTAAAGCCATTGAGTGAAATTCGAGCAATGGAAGATAAGGCGTCTTTAGCCAAGATCAACACTACCATCGGTGTGAAAAATAACATGTTCTATCATAAATTGGCTTCAAACAGGTTTTGGATCGCTGATGGAAAATCACTGCAAGCTGCATGGTTATCCACTCACAGGTGGGTTGTTGATGGGAGGAGAAAATGTTACACAACAGTCCATTAATAGTGAGTTATCAGCTGGTGATATCGCTCAGCTCAAGAGAGAAATTTGGAGTTGATGTCAAGGCCACGTTCGTTGTACCCGATTGAGCAAGTATTCCGAGGAAAGTTGCAGTAGGCGATACCAATGAGCATCATTCAATTAGGCATGCCATTTGTATGCTGCAAAGCACAACATGGAAATGCTCTTTGTGGAATATAGTAAGACATACAATGGCGAAGCAGCCGAGATTATCCGACCATTCAAACAAGAGCTGCCTTATGGATGGGAAAAATCTACTCCGCATTTCAATGCAAATGATCCACCCACGGCAACACGTAAATCCTCTGGTATCCTGCCAAGGCTTTAGCCAATGTGATTCCCGATCTTACTACAAGTGGACATGTATATATTACAAATTCGACGCTGAGTAGGAGGAAGATCACAGTCGGCTTTCAGCATGTATGGTATCAACATGTATGGTATATCTCGTTGGATCTTCTGCATGATCTGCATTATGAACCTCGAATTTTCTTTCATTTCTCTTTTGCTACCATACCGTGCCCATCCACCGGTTTGGGTGATTACATCGGCCAGTATTTCCGATATTGTGTACATGAACATGACATGTTTGCAATAATGAACGAGATGGCTCGTATGGTGGTATCATTCCTATTAGCGCTACTTTTTAGAGTTTTTAAAAATGAGCATGCCATCCATGCAGGTTGGAAAATAATCACTTAATGAATTGGATATATTATTATAGTTATTGTTACCCTACACTACGGGTGGCAGCGTTAACAGGTTATCGCACCAACTATGTCATTACCGACGACTCTATCGGTTTAGGTGAATGTAAACCAACATATCGGCCTATAGATCTTGTGGCGCTTTTACTGCCAATACCTAATCTTTTTACTTTCGGACCATGGTAACGAAGCCATTAGTGCATGGATAACCACTCAAACAAGGCAATATTCATCATGTAACAGGATCACCCATAAGAATGTCAGCAAAGGCGCATATACCATTCAAGAAAGCCAAACAATGCCGCCCAAGTGATTCTGGTAGGTGCAGATTCGGAAATATCTATAGCCGTGGAAACAACAAACCGATTATGAGAGAAAGAGATTTTGGCACGTGCAGTATCGATGTCGTGTTCAGAATTGTACGACGAACGACCTGATGAGTACAAACAAGCGTTGTTTTTACCTGAAATTACCAATGTATCAGTCGAAGCGCTTTGCAGCATAGGGATGGCAAGATATGGTCTTTCAGGACACATGGAGGATCTTTGCATGTATTTCGACATCATCTTCAAAGCAATCATCAATAAGACTTGTCGAACCATCACCCGTTTGAAATGGAGTATTGTGTTCCCACCCAATTGGGTGCCTAGTAGCAACAATCATTGTCCTCCTCACAAATGAATCAAATATGGAATAAAGCGCTTATGATAAGAGGTTTATACCTTGTTTCGGTCACTTGAACAATGATGTGTTACATGTTACTCGTTAGCCGGTACAAGGATTATTAATCGATCATGGTGACATATGATAGTACTGTGGCTATTCTTTCCATATCTTGCGATTACAATCCCCTTTTCTCAACATGGGTATAGTATCCATTATCATGATGTTAGTGATGGGGAATGTCTCACATGAATGATACTTGTCCAACAACTGTATTCGCGTGTAACAAGGAGCTGGTAAGACAAGAGCATAAAGTAAGCATCAAGTGCGTGTGTGAGTGTGGTAGAAAGATAAATCAGTTATGGTTGATAGTATTATCGTTAATATGATCTGCTAAAGTGATCAATGTGTGTTTAATTTGTACTTTGTACTCTGTGTCATCAAGGAGCTGATATGCTAGCAAGGAAACATACACCGCGTTATAAGGTATGCCGGGGATGGTGTTCTGGCAGGTTGTTTGTTGAACCATTTCTAAAGTCGCGGCTAATCCGCCCTTGAGTAAATAGAGTTTGCGACTGATGGGTGTCTCATGACTGTGATGTGATCTGTAGATGAAGTAGGAGCTACTATAGCTCAAGCGTGTCAAATCCTCGTGTTATCCATTTGTAACCAACCCTCTTTGTTGTTTGTAAAGTCTCTCTCTCACACACATAAACACATGCTAGCCATATGTTTGGTTGCTGCTAAAGGGGAAGGTGTATGATGAATATCTACAAATATCCTCTTGTTATTTGTTAATCCGTTTACCCTTAATGAATGGTCCGCTCTTACGATCATATTGCACTGGAGTTGTATTACCTAGCATGTTAATTATTGCTTGTTGACAGCTGCTGCAATACATTCCAGATGATGACAAAACGATTGATGATCATTACATCCACATCAGGTTAGCAAGAGAAGCACAAACGGCATGATGATGATGAGTAGGGTAGAACAGTAAAAAAAGGAACATAATGGCAAACTGACACATTCAATCCATGCACAGGAAGAATTGTCATTTTTGTATACTCTTTCCTTGCTGGGGGTGAGAAGGAAAGAGATACCAGAGAAGCGGCGCACGAGCCTATTTGTCCAAGCTCCAGGGAAGGTGTCAGACGCACAATATCACCGTGTGGCCCTTTGCCAAATGCAAACACATCCATATTATCGAGTTCATATCCACAACGCTCACACCACTTTTTTCCGTAACTCTAGGCTTGTTTACACATGTGGTACGATCATGATGACCATCGAATTGGATTTCGTGGGGTTGTTTTGCTGCAGATAGAAAACCAACATGAAACACAGTACTCAACAAACGACCCGGAGCTATGTGTCGCTCTCTCGCGATCACCAAGTCGGAATTGTATTCATGCAAAAACTCAATCACTCCCCTTTTTCTGCAACAGTGCACGGGTTCATTCTCCTTATGCAAGTCTATATCAGCAGTACAAAAAGCGTACATGTTGCTGCGTGAAAGGGCAGATGATAATGTTGCCTTTCACTAGCAACATGACGATACATTGTGATTAAGGTTGCTTTTATTCGCTACACAATATGGTCCCCGTCTGTTGGATCGGCAGTGAGAGATGCTTCTAATGTTACGCATGCACATACACAAAACACAGGCAGCTCTCAACTCCGCGGCACTTGCCACTATTACTTTGCAGTGCTGAACAATTGACTGATGTTCCCAAGCATGATGAAGCAGCAGCAACAAGTAGAAACGATGATTATACCATGTGCTTCAACTCATGTGTAAGAATGTGCTCATGTGGTGGTGTAATATGTGTCTATATGTATGCATATACCATTTGCCAGATGTCAATGTGGCGGGTGATACTTTTTGTGTGTGTGTGTTTGCTGGTAAAAATAACAAGCGATCGAGGTTCGAGACGATGTGAGCCGATGTTAAAGTGTGTGAAAGGTAAAAGGAGCAACTCTTTGTTGGTACTACGTAATACGCGCTTTGTCCCATGAATGAGAGATCGGGGGAAAGCTAGCTGAACAAGGGATGATTCTATACAACCAAGAGCTTAAGTGCGAGCCCACAAGAACGGCTTGCACCGGCCGTGAGTTTAGTAAGAAACAGCGGAGGATACCTAAGTGATCGAAAGGGATCGACCCGGCTAGTAAGCACTGATACTATTTGACGCGTCTTGTATGCCATTGATTTTATTGACGTGTACTGTAAGTTCTTTGCTCTTACTTTTTTACAACCGCTCATCTTACTCATTCTAACTCTTCTGTTCCTTTCCTGAAGAGGTAATGCCGGAACAACAATGGTACTTTTTTAACGGCCTAGACCGATCCAATACCAACATGCACATATTGGATGATATACATTATACATCTTTGTTCTTTCTTCACTTTACTATTCTGCAATCCAATGAAAAAAATGTCCGTGCTCAAATGGGATGTAACACAGGCGAAAAGAAACAACCAAAAGAACGCGGGCACCCAAAATATTAATATTGACCCCGGTGCCTATATTGTGTATTGTGTATGTATGTGTGCATGCATATTTTATCTCTGTGTCGTTCCGTCCCCCCATGACAACACCAGCTTCCATCACCGCCACCATCACCGCAGCCTTCTTTACCCGAGAATATGGCTACATCGTCGATTGCTATTATACCGTGCACCGGGCCAGTAAAAGGAAATGAGCAAAAAATGACATTGCAATAAGGTTGTGTATTGTTGCACTGATAAGTATAAAAACAAAAGAGGCCCATGCGATGATCACGCAGTAGAAGCGCGTCTTTGTGTTGCAACCACAGGGTCCAATGTTGGATCGAATATCCATGCGTGTTTCCCCTTGACGATAATGGCCACTCATGCGGCGCACTTTTCACTCTTTTCTAAAACTTGCTTCAAGCCGAAAACCATGGGGTCACTGTTGTTGAACACGGGGTTGGCATACATTTGCAGAATAACAAACCATCTTTCAATCACTATTTTCTCATTTGACAGCACCTCGTTTCTTTTAAAGTCATTGATCTTGGTTATTCTCTGTGTGACTCGTTGGATGCTGTTGATCAATCCCCTTTCAAGCTCTATTGCACAACGAATCGTTATTGATTTTCCCATTTATAAAGCTCCTTCACTTGCCCACCCCATTCTTTCTCTTCCTCTTTCTCCAATTTCATTCTTCTTTTCTTTGTGTGTATACGTGTGTGCTTTTTTCTCACCCACTACTATGTATTACCACCACAACACCGATCAACAAGACATGCAGCAACAACACATATGGCAAGACACTGCAGCTCCTTTGTGGGTTAACACTTCTCTTCCTTCCAACGGCACCACAACTACTACCCCTGTGCAACAAGCTTTATCAACACCACTCACTGCACCATCCAGTTCAACAGATGATAGTGTAGTATTTGGTCCTACCATGACTACAGTAGCTGCTTCCAACAAAACTGCTGCCACGATGCCTATATCTCCACCGGCATACACAACTTCATCTTCAATACCATCGCTCAATCATCCACCTGTATCTCAAGGTAATAAGGAAAACACGACACCCAATGAGAAGTTGAGTTAATCGTATACGAATAGTAGCTGCTCCTGGTGGATCATGGTACGATTTTATGTCTCCAGAGCCATTATCATTTGACGACACTTTACGTGATTGCATCAACATGCTCTCTTGTCGTAAAGGCTCATTTGATTTTGCACAATTTCAACAAGCACAGGTTAAACAAGGACCATTATTAACACCATCATCCGTATCACAACATGTGGGTGATAATGTGATTGTTGCATCAAGTCTTAGTGAACCATTGACGACGCCAGCAAGAGAACAGCCGTATCATCATCATCATCATTCATCGGCTTCACCATCACCACCTTCATCACATCATCATCATTGCCATCATCATCATCAACAACAGCAGCAGCAAATGGGGTATACACAGCAACAGCAACCTGATACAGTCGGTGTGTTAGAGCATCCACCGTCACTACCTTATAGACAACCACCTAGCAATATGCCGCCTACGTGGTTACCAGAAGTGCAAATGGATCAAGATGCAATGCCACGGCGACAAAAACCACGATATAAAGACGATGAATACAGTCCAAAGTGGGTACGCTACTCTGGTCATCTCAAAGAAGGATATTGCGATACTTGTGTGGAAGGCCGATGGCTTCAATTAAAAAACAGCGCGTATTGGTACCACAAACAGTTTTACCATGGCATCTCCTCTGTTTCTGGCAAGCACTTTGCAGAACCACTCGAACAACGTCTCAATGCAGAAGGTGTGATTGAAGGTCTTTGCCATCAATGTGAATCCTATGTACCTATTTGTAATAGCAAACGACGTCGTAACAATATTTTATGGTACAAACATGCCCACAAGGTAATAGTGGTGACACTTTAAAGATAATAGTGGAAGAAAACTTATACTATGGAATCTTTTTATAGTGCCATGTGTACAACAAGCCTGAAAAGTACAACAACGTATCTATTTACTGATGTGTGGAATCTATCACAACGCACATACCACCCAAGGGATCTATATAAAGCCATTCCTCCTAGATCTCTCATTTGCTTCTTTTTATACCTCCTGACGTCGATAGTGTATCAATACATTATTCGTCAACACGATATCCCCAAGATTTACAAACATTATACCAAAAACACGCACACGCACACACACACACTTTTTCATTTCAAAATGCAATTGTCTTTATTTCCACCATGTATATAACGCAGTCATTTGGTTTAATGTTTAAGAGACTATGGGCTTCATCCTTGACCATGTATTAGAATACGCTAGTGAATTGCACAACCAATATTCAAATTAATGTGGATACTAATTTAATAAGCGACAAGGTGGTGACATAAGTTAGGTCACTGCTCGGTTTTGACAGTAACAACACGACCTTCCAAAGACGAGTAACTTTCTACAGAATAACGTTCACTACCATTTTAGCTGCTTATTTTAATCCTTCATTATAAAGTAAATACAGTAATGCAGCCAATGGGATTAACGATTTTGGTAGTGAGATCATATATTTTTGACATATGCATGATGATGACGCAAATTGTATCTAGTATCTTCGATATAACATAACTGGCCTTCTCAAGTTACTTTCACGAATACAATGATGACGATTGCATTGCTTCTTGTGATGAATGAAAACTATCCAGAACAATGCATTATCAAGGGGTGTGTTAGCTGCATGCATATTGTCAGGCGATACTTGACTTGCTCTCCGACAACCCCACAGTATTTTAGTCAGTAGGAGTTATACCTCTTTGCTGCATTTTCCCTTTTGTCATCTTTAATATGGATACTGTCTCCCGACGACTAATCAAAGAATTGCGTGATTTCCAACGAGAAGCAAACGCTCATCCCGAGATTCTCGACTTATCGCCCGATTCAGACCATGACTTGACGCACTGGAAAGCACGGCTAGCTGGCCTATCGGGTACACCTTATGAAGGTAACAACGCCGTTGCCTGATCTACCACTTGAAATGACACCAAGTCTTTACTAGGTGGAATCTTTGACCTTACGATACAAGTACCACACAACTATCCTATTCACCCACCAACGATGCAGTTCACAACCAAGATTTGCCATCCCAATGTTCATTTCAAGGTAGATATTTTGGGGTAGTGGGGGTGTTATTTATTGGCAGGGTTCCCACACACATATATACAATGGGGTATGCTGACACACATATACAATTAGACCGGCGAGATATGCTTAGATATCTTAAAAACCGAATGGTCACCCGCATGGACATTGAAGTCAACAGTGTTGGCCGTATCATTATTGCTTTCCAATCCTGAACCATCTTCACCACTCAACTGTGATGCTGCCAATCTCTTACGTTGTGGTGATCATGTTGCTTATGATAGTATGATTCGCATGTATACCCAATTGTACGCCATGAACAACAAATAAATCGACTACACTCCACCAATCTACCTCCAAATACAATTCAACATACATTATACATTGATCATTTGGAGAGAGAAGATGACAATTATTATATACACAAAAGGGTGGAAAAAGAAGGGATAGATGCTTTAAACAATGGAAGAATGGGATTGTTTTTTCTTTTTTCTTATAGATATCATAGGGTGAATCAGCATACAGCCTGACGTCGGTTCTTGAGAAGTGTTGCATTATCCATGTTAAGTTGAAATCCACCAGGTGGTTGCTGTTGTTGCCTATATCGATTAATGGCTGCTTGTTTCTTTTTAGGTGCAATAGCAAGATTAGGTAACGGTACTGCTGCCTGTGGTTGTGATGGTGACGATCCTGAAGCTGCCTTTGAATTCTGTTCAATCGATTGTCGACGATGCTTACGATCCTTGTTCATGGTGATTATGGCATTGGCACTATCTGCAAGCATTGCATCATCATCATCCTCTTCGTCCTCGTTCACTTCATAGTGTGGTTGATCAGCTAGACCATTGACAGTAGCACCTCGCCAAGTTTTCTCTTCACCCATACGTTGTACAGCATAAGTGATATCGAGAATTTCCTTAATGGATGGGACTCCTGGTGAAAATGCATCCTTTCGTTTACGTGCTGAATCTGGTGAATCAAGGTCGCTGAGTGTAGATATCGTAGTTGAAGGTGAAGGGCGTGATGGAATGGATGATGATCGAGTAACAAATGTTGGCTCTTTACCAGTGATCCAAGGATGGCTCAAAAACTGATCAATGGTATATCGTTTGGTGGGATTGACACACAGCAAATGACTAATGAGATCCTTTGCCGAATCTGAAATAGGATCCCACCATGGGCTCAGAAAAGCATATTGACCATGAGCTACCTTATCTGTCAAGGCATGAATCGATTCATCGTAAAATGGAGGAAATCCACAGAGCAAAGTGTAAAGTACGCATCCCATCGCCCACATGTCAACCGACTTTGAATAACGTTGATCACGAACAATTTCAGGTGCTGTATAACCCACTGTACCGCATGGTGTCCATGTTGAACTGTCCCAGATTACTTTCGAGAGACCAAAGTCCGCAATCTTCACTTGACCAATGCCGCCACCTCCAAAGCCTTTAGTGAATACACCTTCATCTTCCTTATTCTCGTCAAATGGAAATAGATGTCGTTGCTGTGGTGATGTTGGAATAAATGGGATCGGATCAAATAGAATGTTCTCTGGTTTAATATCACTATATGCGTGTCTTTAGCATTTGTTTTCTTTTGGCGACATTGGCGTTGTGCGCCTATTCCTTTTAATAACTCTTACCGATGCACCACACCGCATTCTTCATGCAAATAACGCACCGCTTGTGCTACTTGAGTGATGACATGGCGCGCCAATGGTTCACTTAGATATGTCAACTTGACAATGCGATGAAATAGTTCACCCCCTTCACACAACTCGAGCACCAAATAATAAAAGTCGTCAGATTCGACAAAGTCAATCAGCTGTACAATGTTGGGATGTTCGACATTACGCATAATTTGAACTTCTTTTAGAATATTGGCTCTCTATTGATCATAAACGCCACAATAAATAAAAACATATGAAGAGGGGTATATCGCCACACGATACAAATACAGCATTGTTTACATACCTCAGTTGCTCTGGGTTTCTTTTTCATGCTTGGATGCAGGTGATTGTTTTGCTCAGGCTATGAAAGACCATGGGATCAATATCAAAACAGGCACAATGCATCATAACAATACACCATAACACAATAAACCACACATACCTCATTTTTGCGTTTACGCACCACTTTGATGGCTACCTTGCGACCAGATGTCTTGTCACGAGCTTTGTAGACATTGGAAAATGCTCCACTAAAACAAAGAAAAGAGGATAAGGATCGTGACCCCTGCAGCTATTGTTCCCCGGTCCCCTTACTGTTGTACAACAATACATACTCGCCAAGCTTTTTAATGATTTCGTACTGTTCCAAGCCAACATATGCAGGGAGCTGATGCTTACGACGTCGTTCTTCTTCTACCAACTTTGCAGCTCTTTCTTCAGCTCGTTGTTTCTCACTAGAATCGGCATGCTCAAATATTTCTTTGGCTGCAGGTACTCGTGATGATTGTTTTTCTTTTGCCGAGTGTGCAGAAGCAATGTTGGTAGTTGTTGCTGTTGCCTGACCAGAAGTTTCACTGATACGCTTCATATCCTTGGTATAAGCAACGACACGCATTGATTTTTCTTTTTGATGTTTTCGTGGTCGAAAAATGCTCTTGAATCGTGTCAACATTCTTTTGTCACAACAATCTGGTAACGTGAACCACGTCGAAAAGAGATATGGGAAAAAGAAAAAAGAGAGAGTGTGTCAGAAAAATGATCACACATCCATCTGGATTTATATGGCAGCAGAAGTTATGCCTTTATCTTTCAGTTGCCCATATGACGACACTGAGCCATTTTAAACTTCCCCTTTGTTTACCCTGGATCGTGTAACGCCCATGAACGAGAGCTGGTGCTTATTCACACCTTCCTATCGGCTGAGACATAACATACAAACAATTCAACACGCGGTATCCGAGTTTCAAGTTTCCCTATCTTTTACTCCGTAAACGCAGGCAATCCAAACAAATGCTTGTTTCCAGATGGACCATTGTGCGAAACGCCGTTACTGTAAGGAAACATCCGGTAATACCTTCCGAGGATCGAGAATCAGTGTCACACGATCACAGGTGATCTCCATTATGACGCTGGTGTGCAGTAGCAGGAGCACGGACGCTTTTTCATATACATACTGTCAATGCATGACAGCTCGTTATTCACTCATAGTAAATCATTCGTCATACTTTTTCGATACATCATCATCACTGGCGTTGCCTGGATACTGCAACTTCCTTATCTCACGACATAAATCTTTCATTGGCTCGTTATCTATATCAATATTCTTACGATCGATCACCATCACCTACATAAAGTGTATACATCTATCTTTCGATTCACCCATCTACAATGTGCGTCGTGATACATGGATTAAACTAGTTTACGCCAAATGACGGCCATTGAGCAGATGACATTATACTCAAGACTTGACGCTATTGTACATGAGCATTGCAGAATATATTCAACGCATCTTGATAATGACGTTTGCTCACAAACTTTATACATGGTTTAGCACTTTCATGCAAGGAGCAGGGATGGGGGAATAATAAGGATTTTCTCGAGCTTTGATATTCAACAACAAATAAAGCTCATAATGAATTCCATATTGCATACATTCACAACTGATTGCAGTGACAATGCTGATGATGGATAAATACATTAAAGGTATAAGAGGGTGTTATTGCTACAAGATGTGTAAAATTCAAGTCACCTGCATCCATTTTTCGACAAGCATCTGTGAGTATGCTGGACTAAAAGGGCGCATCACGGGAATTAGATCATGTCATTCCTAACCCATTCTCACTCTACTTGTCATATATGAAGTCAAACGTGCAACAGATGATGTATATGCCTTCTCTGATCACTACCAACATCATTTCATGCCCAAATGACTTGGCACTTTTACACATGCCCGTGTGTTATCTCATGTCCACTATGGTAATAAGTTCGAATGAAAGTAGTGTAAACGACTGTAAGTCGGAAAATGTTTATTTACTGATATGCATATGTTCCATTTCAGCAGTATGCACATGTGGCAATATTACGCATACTGCGCCTGCACCACATGAAAATAGGATCGGCTGGACGCGATGATTATGCATATCGATCCGGCATATACTTTATGGGAAGGAATATCAGCTAATGACAAGCAGAAATAACTTGTGAGGAATGACGACATGCACATGACAGGTTATAAGGCCGTGCGACATTGTTGCATAACAAGGAAGCTATCTTTACGTTATAGTTCACTTTTCCGGAATCATCCTCCGCTTTGTGTCCTTTTTTTTCACTCATTGCTTAACTTGATCTTTAGTGTCATTGTGCACTACCTTTTAATGGCCAGAACAAAGAGTATTTTATTCCATAAAATAAAAGGATAGCCAATGATCGCTGTGATCAATGTGCGTCACGCATATGGCTCATGATGAGACACATGCCACCCCCTTTTATACATTCAGTTCCTTTTGGCTTATGCGTTGAGCGATCCCTGTACTGTATACAATGAGTAGCCTGTCGCTCGGTATTGAGCAAAAGCTGGTGTCATGTGATGCTTGTCGTCAGCACAACAACAATGTTACTCTACACACTCATGTCTCAAAGGTAGCTTCGTCACGTGCTATCCCTGAGAAAAGGAGAGATTTCAAAACATCAATGTATACAATGCATGTGTTATGCTTATGTTGTTGATTTGTAAACACTCTAGGATGGTTATATTAAGTCTTTGGAGCAAATGACACCATCATTAAATATCTCAGGATGGATATATGCAATCCCAACCATCATAGATGATACCCAATAGAGCCAACTGCACCCACGCTACTTGAAGATATATACATTGCATGATATGGAAGTAGCGTCAGCAGCAATATTAGATCATTGATAATGAATAAAGGAATACTAGGGGTGCGACATTTTTCATGTCAGAAACGCGACATCTAAAGAGTATGCATGTATTTGGACAAGAACAACAATGCACAACTGGATTTATAATGACACCCGGCACATTGTGCCTAGCATATAACAATCATACAGGTTCCGATATAATATGACAAGTATATCTTGGCAATATGCAGCATGATAGTTGTGTACGTTTTTCATTGTTCAAGTAGTCAAATTAATTTCCGTGATCGGCGTCAAAATGAAACAAAGTATAATGACACTAATTGGCAGCAGGGGACTGAGATTAAACGCATATCCGTTGGAAGGAACAAGTGTATGAAACCCTTTTGCTACCCTTGCTCGTTGCCAACTACTTTTGGCATCTATGTATGTCTCCCTTGCAAATTTAGAATGCTTTTGCTTTCTTCTCAATTTCTATATTTCCATGAGCTGGTCAGTCGGTTGATATATGAAGCGTGAATAGCACGATAAGAATGGTGTAGTAGCTAAACTTTACATGCCTGATAGGAAAGGATTATCAAAAGCACTTTCCAGGCTGCCGCATCAGGTCAAGGCAAAGACTGGACGAATTGAAGGTATGTGGATATTGGAATAACAAGATGGTACATCTGCATGCTCAAGCCCTATTGTCATTGTATCGTAGTACCCATCGACAATGAGTTCCATGAGCTTCAAGTACGGTTCAACCAAGTCGCATATTACATCATGCGTTTGCAAAAGGAGTTGGCTGTATATAAGGATGCAGTAAAAGGTTAGTAAGAGTTGATATGGATCATGGAAGAAGACATGTTGCTTTTGATGCATCCATGTGGTAAGAAAGGAAAGATCATGTGCAGGAAGAGTAAACTTTGTGAATAGAAATGTTTGATCGCCATAGCCACTTTGCCGACCTTATTGCAGATGTATACTATGATCCTGATATGCCTGAAGAGTCATTACCGGAAAAGTATGCAAACAACATGGAAGAATTGCGACAAGATATCGGTGAAGAGCTGGTATGAAGCATTCAATCTTACACATATTATTCTAATCGATATGATCCCTGTTCAAGGACCGTATGCATACCACTATTCTCGTACCATTGACCGAAATGGGCCAGGTGCTACAGCAAGCTGAAAGAACAATGGCAAAACGCAATAGAAAGAAGCTGGATTATGATCGCTTTAAGCTGGGAGATAAAGTAAGACCGTCGATGCAAGAGCGCAATGCCAATGATTTATATGTCTTATTATTGGATACAGGATTCATCTTTAGAAACATCTGCTCATGACTATGAGTATTATAACACTGCTCTGAAATCCGAGTTGCCAATCGTGTTTGATCACGTGGAACGCATTGTACGTAGTCTTTTTGCAAGGTTACATCACATACAATGTGTGATCTATAAACGATATACGGATCATGCACACAAGGTCATTGACTTTTCAACTATCCACGAAAACATCATTGATGACTACCATCAGCATATCGCCCACATTCCTCATATAATGAACTCGCTTGATTTATTTCAATTGTTTCCGCCATCCGAATTTAGAGCACCAATTCCACCACCTAAACACCCGAACGACGATAATAATAGCGAGCTTATTGCTGATGATACTGGTAGTACTACGATTCCACGTCCTGACTGTGATGCACAACATGATCATGAAGCTATTGGACTTGGTATCACTCCTAGTACTGCTGCTGCTGATGTGGATGAACCATTTCGGTGTCATAATGCTATTGCCTTGGAGGATTATAATGCACAAGGAGTGGGAGATCTTAGTTTGCACAAGAACCAGCAAATTGAAATCCTTGAATCGCACACAGATGAGGATCAAGACGGGTGGCTGACAGCTCAGATTAGTGGAGAAATAGGACTTGTCCCTGCTGATCATGTTAAGATATTGGAACAAAGGATACGGTGATTATATATATGATGTTTCAAATGTTTATTCTTTTATGTAAGGGGTTGTATGTGCGTATGTGTGTTGTGCAGTGGACATAAGTGAAAGCGAGAGTGTATATATCGAGGGTCGTGTGAAGGTTATTGGAAACAGAATGGGTGATTAGAGGTATTAAACTATGAGCTTTTGGCTTCTTGAATGAATGTCTATAAGACAAAAAGCGATTAACATCATAAATACATGTAACCTTGTAGTTTTCCATACCTGGAAATACTTTTTAAAGGCCCTTGCATCACACTGCTGCAATGCTTGGCAATAATTGGATGCTGTCTCTGGTGGGCATTGAATGGATGGCAAAAACACGTTGCTGATATATTCTAGAAACTCGTTTCCTTGCTTTTCGTACAGCATCTTCTGGATACTTGTTAATTCTCCAAACACCTATTCAAATAATAGCCAGTTGATTCAGTATAACTATTACATGCTATAGTTAACAATGACACATACCAAGGTAGATTGTCCATCGGATAAGTTGAATGTAGCTTGCATGGGCACAGTGAATGTGGAAGGAACAATTTCATTGTACACAAACTGATTGAATCCTGGAGTAGCTCCACTGGCGCCCCATGCAGTCACCATCTTTAGTAATACACCAAATGCCATCTTTTGTGTTGCTGGATCATTGTTGTCCTTGGCGAAGTGTAGAATAGTTTGTAGAATGGTATCGAAATAACCAATGTTACGCTCACTGAAAAGCACCATTGAGACATCTGCATTGAACAAGCCGGTGATAAAGTTCAAATAAGCTTTCCGCAAGTCGATTAAGAGTACTGCTTCGTCCGTGCCACTAGGGGCAACATTAAGGAAGTCGAAAACGCGCTTCACAAGTGGTAAGAGCAACTCGTCCATAATGCTCTGGATCATTGGCTAAAATAAATTGCAGTGTTAGACCCATATA
Source organism: Lichtheimia hyalospora FSU 10163 (assembly GCA_025094155.1). Taxonomy (NCBI): domain Eukaryota; kingdom Fungi; phylum Mucoromycota; class Mucoromycetes; order Mucorales; family Lichtheimiaceae; genus Lichtheimia; species Lichtheimia hyalospora. The sequence continues at coordinate 143,960 of PTRB01000048.1, forward strand.
ATCTTCTCCTTGTATCTTAATCTTACCTTGAACTTGAATGTGATGAGACCAATAAAGGGCAAAAAGTCGACAAGCTCAGTCAATTGACATTCGACTAGTAAACCATTGATCAATGTAGGCAAGTAGGGAAGTACCGCGGAACCGAGACAATTGACCAATCGGGCAAATGAAAACCGGGCAGCATCACGAATTTGTTCGAATCGGTTGTATGCTTGCAATACATTCAGGATAATCTCAGTAGCCTGCTTGAACACTGCAGCCCAGGGTTGTGTGCATTCGCTTTCTTTAGGAGCATTTGGGAAACCTATTGGCACAAAAAGATGAGTCTGTGCGCACAAAACAATGCAGGTTGATCCTTTTTACTTTACCTTTTGCTACACTGCCGATAGCCATGACGTAATGATGCAGCTGCAGTAGGTACAGCTCGTCATCTGGATTGTAACCACGCTCCATATACTTTTGAATACCATCCACAAGGGGCCCAAGTACAATTTTGAGATATTCAGTTTGCTTCATGACATCCATTCCTTCGAGTGAAATCAACATCCCCACAGTTTCAAAGAGATACAATTGACTGTCAAACAAGGAAGCTGCTGGCATAGGAGTTCCATCCGCAGTGTTTGCTTGTACTGGTGGTTCAGCTTGCACAGTCAATAAATCACCCATCGAATTGAGGATCGTATCAACATATTGGCTCATGCGAGATTTAAGGTTCTTGACAAATCGATGGAATAAGTACCAACAGCGAGATCGAATTGGCTTGGATGGGTGATGGAGACCTTGTGCATCAACGAAAGCTGCAAGAGCCTGGGGAAGGTGCTCGGGACGATAATCAAAGAACTGGTAGTAACGTGCAATGTCTTCAAAGAATTGAAGTGCTGCTGATGGATGTGGATAGGCCGAGATATCTATTGCAACAATATGTCAACAAGAATATAATCTCATCCTTGTTAAAACTTACTGGAAGAGACAATGCCAACAAGCATTTCGCCTAATGGAGTCAACACACTTGGATCATTGGGATTGACAAAGTGCATAGCTCCCTTGGGTAATGCTTCACCATAGGTAAAGAGAACATACAAGCAAAGTTCCACAGTACGCCAATCAAGCTCGTTTCCAGCCTTGTACTTGCTCAAAGTATCCATTACCACCGAATGGACATAATTGATGTAAAGCTCCTCATTGATTGCAGCAATGTGATCAGCAAAGATACGCAAGTTCTGTGTAACAACCGATTAGACAATCAATGCATGCATAATTTTCCTGATCACTCACCTTACGCATTTCCATGAACAATGCTTCTTCCTCAGGTTCATCCTCATCATTTCCCCAATCGCTTTCCTCGTCGTATTTCATCTTCATGATAATAACGCTCAATAGAGATCCCAGAAATTCCTGTTGCGATTGTGTGTATGGTTGCATAGTACGCTTTTGCTTCTTGAGCTATACAATGATAATAAATGAGCATTTGAATCATACAAGATTGTGTATACATACAATAGTTAGAATGTCATTGACGAAAGCGAAAACGGCGGTGGAAGTGTCGTCGTACTCATCAGCCAAGAACTTGAGCAAGAAGGGAAGCACTTGTTCGATCAGACCATAGGCTGTGACTATAAATGGCATTGTCAGTAACATGATCACTATTCCAACGTCCAGATAATATAATACCTTTTGCATCATCAGGAATGCCGTCTGAATAGATTTTGCATAGTTCAATGCCAAGGACATTAGTCAAGCGAGCGACATGTTCTACGAAATCGGAATCGGACTATTCCAGTATTAGCATATGATATCCAAGAACTCTTATTCTTCAACCGTACCAATTCCAATCTTCCCAAGGTGTCGGTAAGGTTGAGCATTTGAATCATGCGAAGTTTATCCAATGGAAGCATACCCTTGCTGACAACCTATTATATATCTCACCATGAATATCTTGATCCATATCCATCCTGATAATCGACATACCTCTGCCAAGCATTCACAAGCTGCGATGCGTAAATTCGCGTCGCTCAACAGCTCATACAATGCACTCATCACTTGATCATTTACAACGAGTGAGATATCCATCCAAGCAATATATGCACCAATGTTTTTGAGTGCCAGTTGCGCAATATTAGCGTTACGTGAACGAAACTCTTGCAATAACTCGAACCAAAACGAAGCCAACAATTGAATGTCACCAAGTCGCATATTGTCTTTAATATTGGTGTTGCGAACAACTTCATCACGATTCCGGGGGATATCGAGACGTGCAATTTCTTCATCGACAGTAAGACAGAGTCGTAAAAAGAAATCAGCTGCTTTCTCATTGTTGCCTGAAGATGTCTTGACAAGAGCCATCATATCCTTAAAGAATGTCGGCCACACTGTGGGGTATACATGAGCAAAGAGCAGTGTCACCGATTGAGCAGCCTTATTGCGAATGAAAGATTCTTCAGAAGCACCATCCGTGTTGTCAACGAATTCTCGGCGTAGATATTCCATCATAGTTTGTCGAATATATTCCACTGCATTGTTGTCAAGAGATTCGTATCTATTCACAATATATTAAGTATATCGTTATCACCAAAGTCACTCATTACTCACCTGTTTTGCAATGTATTCTCTATGACTTGCAAAGCAAAGAAACGAGCTTCTGCAGCACTAAAGAGATAACCCATATGAGATCCAAATAATAACTCGATCCAATCCAACAATGATACTTACGCTTTCGGTTGACGCATAAATAATTGCAAGCACATTTGCCAACCATCAGGTGAATTCTTTACTTGTTCACAATAAGCGCTAGCCTAGAAATCGATGATAATGTCAGTCGGTGATTCATTGTGATAATCAATGTGCATGTGTGCTATCACATGGTGTCATGCGCTTCCATCCACGCATAACGATAGAACATATGTACACAAAGACACGCATCCACCTGTCAATCTTTACCTGTGCTTTTGTGTTGGGATCCATTTGAGGGCTCAAGGCACAAAGTACTGCTTGTTCTATTTGTTCTTCCATAGTACTGGTCGATATGATAATATATATTCTCTAATAGTGTTGGGTGTCCAATGGAGATGCTGTAGGTGCGTGGATTGCGATCGAAGTTGAACGATGAGGGCTATAGATCCAATTCGAGAGGTGACAAGGACAAATCGACACGTCTCAATGTGTTGTACAAATGGCGATAATGCTGTAATGTAACTCAATTGTCTAGTGGATGTGTTGAACAAGATTGGTGGTTGGCTGTTATCGTGAAGGGTCGCCTTTCGGTAAACGCTCGCGAAAAAAAATTCTCGTCTGGTGCTTTAATATCGCATTGGGATTCCGCAGTATTTCGCACATGTACATTGTCCACAGCTATCATCATCGGTTACGCCATCAAAATGTATCCAATCTGACTCATACGTGCAAGAACACATGTTCCAATTTGCTGCGAGAAGTTAATAGGCGTGGGACAGATCAAATCATAGATCACCTATTGATTTCCTTTTCCTCCTCCTCCCCCAGCAGAAACTCCAATAAAAGCCAGCGGCATCCTCTTTCGAGTTAAATTGACAACATTTTATTATAATGATATACATTTCATTGTTGAAATAAATGACCTTTTAATTGGATGATTCTTTCAAATAAACAACTGCACTGGTAAACATGGCGTCATTCAATCCATCAAGGCTAATACCCTTGTGCATGAGTAAAGCACCAGACATTGTGTACTCATCAGCAACCTTGTGTGGATCCTCTAACCAGATTTGAACCCGATATAAGGCATCGTCTTTAAGATAACGTGGTCGTACTGGATTCAATGTGGTTGAAAAAGGACTGTTCATTCGAAATGCTAGTACAACCGCTTCTTGTTGATTCTGCAATGTTGTCTGCGATACGGCAATCAATTCACTTTCTCGGGAAGGTGGAACCAGCCAATCCAGATCACCATTTTGAATTACTGGTCGAAGTTTCTTATACAAAGAAATCCATTCCTTGGTCTCCTTCATATCATTGTCTGAGTACTTGTTCAAATCTGCACCAATACCAAGACCACCCATGAACGATGTGTGGAAGCGGAAAGACAACGGTATGTGTACATTGTCATCCTCTCCCATTTCCGTTACCCAACCTATTATTATTATACCTCCAAATCAGTAAACGTTCAAGATACCGGCATCAGTTGTACATACCATACATGGCTCTTGGGGGCAAAAACAATGAAGCACCGTATTGGATCATGAGACGAGCATCTGGTCTTGTATTGTCACTTGTCCACACCTGATCTGCATATTCAAGAACGCTGATATCCATACGACCACCACCACTAGAACAGCTTTCGATCCACAGCTTGGGGAATCGTTTCTTGAGCTTCGCCAACAAATTGTGGTATCCGCGAGCTATCAGCACCCACGCTTCTCGAGGATTTCTATCATAATCGTGCATTGTAACACCTGATGTGGTAGGATTGAATGAAATACATATAAGCAACTTTATGTCTACACATGTATCATACTACCATACCTTGGAATGGTCGATTCATATCCCACTTGATATAATCAATATCACTTTCTTCAATAATGCTTGTCAATCGCTCATAAATATAATCTTGTACTTCTTGTTTGCCAAGGTTGAGTAGCAACTGATTACGTGATTCATATCTACATGAGACCAGTGTTAATACTTTCGTTGTTATTAATATTCATCCATGTAACGTCAAAACACAAACCTAGGGACACCATCGTAGTAAAGCACCCAATCAGGATGTTCACGATAAAGATTGGAATTTCGATTGACCTATAGAAACGTTAATAAAGATAAAAATAAGACACCAAGTATATAAAGGACCCACCGACTCGGGTTCAAACCACACGCCAAATTTCATGCCGAGACCATGCACATGATCTGCAAGGGGTTTGAGACCATTTGGGAACTTTTCCTTGCTGGGATACCAGTCTCCTAATCCTGCAGAATCGTTGTTGCGATCCCCTATTATAAGTAGAAAATAAATGAGCATTATAATTTCCAACATGGTGTCTTTGTTATCCACATACCAAACCAGCCATCATCAATAACAAACAATTCAACTCCAAGTGGAGCAGCTTTGGTAGCCAAGGCAACTTGTTTGTCCGCAGTGACTTCAAAGGAAACGGCTTCCCATGAATTGTAAAGCACAGGGTGATATACGCTATCATCTTTTTGTGTTTGCAGATTCAATTGCTGATATTTGCGAGCATGTCGTGGTACGCGTTTACGTGCACCTGGTATGCCTTCATCCGTGAATCCAGCAACAAACACAGGGGTTGTAAATGATTCTCCAGGTTCAAGTGTCCACCCAAAGTCGAGATGATGCATACCACCAGTGATACGAGTATAACCATACGTGTTCGTATGTGCTGTAATTTCCCAGCTACCACCCCATGCAAGAGCGCCAAAATACACTTCGGTACCAGGATTAACTTCATTTGGCACTTGTCTAATGGCAAAATAGGGATATGACACATGGGCAGTAAATCCTCTTGGGCTTTGGATTGTATGTGCAAGACCAGGTTTCAACTCGGTTGATTGAACTTGTGCTTCATTGCTCCTAATTTTTTTTATGTACGTCAGTGACATTAATATATGCGTCTCCTTTTCTTTTAGTGCACATATTACCATTCGCCTGCCAAAGTCAGAAGCTCACGTTTTTCGTCAACATTGAGTGCTGTTGGTGGATGCCATGCAGCTGATAATGCAACATCAAGGTTGACACGATCATTCAATCCATTCTTGACAGTATATGATCGGCGAATCATGTCGTTCTCAGTATCCACTTCATAATGTAGCGTCACTTTGAAATCGGTACGGTTGCCATCATATAATTCAATATCGAGAAGATTATCATCTTTAGCCTTCGCTCCTGCATACAGCAAATTTAGTTCGCGAGTGCCATCTGGCAAATCCACCTTGAGCACATTATCCCTGTATCGCAATCCACCAAAAGCTGGTAATTCTTCCATGGCATAGCTGAGCGGTGGGATTTGTGATGAAGTGATAGGAGGGACTGTTGCATTCAAATTGTCGAATTGTGTCAAACGCTTTCCCCAGTGTAGATTGACAACATAACCATCGGCTGAAGCTCCAACTACGTACGTAGATTTCTTTGTCACCATGAACCATGTATCTAAAGAGGGGTGCTTGTGGATACCGATATCAAGAGCAGCGTTTACAGTCGCCGCCCAGGCTATAATAAACAGCAGGAATGCTGTGGGAAAATGAAACGACAATACCATCATGCCTTCAAAGTCATTCAAAAAGAAATGTACCAGTGTAGTGCCTTTTTATACACATTCTCGTGTTCACACGAACTCCTTATCCGTAAACTATCGTTCCCGTCTCCTGCATCTGTGGGAACTAAGCCTTGAATGTCATTGTCATGCATAATGGCGCCGCTTTTCTATCAATGGTATCTTGAATATGGAAACTGCTGTGAAGTAATGCCAACTCTTGGAAGGCACATAAATGATATCCTATATGTACGCACTAGGATTTTTATAATTTGCATTCATCATATAGGTGCTTTCAAGTTTCAATATCCCAAGAAGAACACAATCCGGTAGGTTGCACATACGTAGATTACATAATCAAGATACTCCACGATTTAATATCCCAGCCAATGTGCGTTCATGATCCGCTGGGAGGCACATTCATAGATCGTTTACATAATCAACCTAATCCCCATACTCCACAACTCAGTTTTTTGCATACTTTTTGATCCAGGCTAATGGATGGTCTTTGTTGTACATTACCAATCACATTCATGTAGATGACAAGATGATCAGCTATGTGCCGTTTCTCCGCCTGGAAAGCATAAGATACAATAACCCCAATCACTCGCTATCGAAAGCTTTCTTTATTATATGCAAAAAGCATATGGTATAGTAAAAATACAGCCGTTCTAAGTGATTATGCAAATTTTGTTTTTACGATTCTTTGATTTCTTTGTGGGGCGAGTGTTCATTGTCCTTGATGTCACTGATGATGTTACACCATGTGTTTGTGGAATGGAAGCCGATTGCTGGCTAATCTTTTGTTGTGCAGCATGGTTGCCTTTGCTTGCTGCTCGGCGATAGTACAAATTTGCTCGTGTAATATCTTTAGGTGTACCGAATCCAGTCTCAAGGTACCATCTATTTTTGTTGAATATGATGTCGATCAATATGTTGTAGTAGATCACCCATCAATCCTTCTTGTTATCATCAAATCACATGACTTACGCGAGCATAAAAAGGGCATCAGCATATCCTTTGTTAGCAGCTTTCTCGCACCATTTGAATGATTCATCTTCATCACGACCAGTTTGCACCAGCCAACCTGAGATATCTTGTACTAGCCGTTGTGTCTCCTCGTTATCTTCTGGTCCATGAATACCACAGTTGTAAAGACGACAAAGACCAAGCATAGCCACAGGATCGCCATCATCCGTTGAAGCAGCTCTGCTATAGTAATCATAGGCTTTCTCCATATCCATGGAAACACCATATATACCGTGCTCATACATGGATCCCAATTGTGTTTGTGCACGTACGTGTCCAAACTCAGCAGCACGTTCAAAAGTTTGCAGTATTGCATTCGAGCCACCATATTGTTGAAGCAACTCGGTTGGGATATCAGCTTCTGGATATATGTTTGCAAGCATTTGTCCAAACACAAAGATCGGCTCTGGATATTCTTTTGTGGCAGTTTCAGCTGCCTGGGATAATAAAGCAAGGCCTTTACTGATATTCTGTCGTTGTCCAAATTGTCCATGGATGTATATCTTGGACACTCTCTATGTGATAACATCATTATGTTCTTAATTGACTTGGATCATCATATGCATAAATCCTGATATTGATACACTTACCAATAATGCAGGCAGATATCCCTTATTTGCTGCAGACTGATAATATCCATATATGCTTTCACCTGATGATTGTGGCATTTGATGTTCCAGGTATTGTGCAACAGCATACATAGAGTATGGGTTTCCCGTTCGAGCTGCAATGACATGGAGTCGATATGCCTTTTCTGGATTTGGAGCGAATCCGTACTTTTGATTATCGATCCAAGTAGCTTGCATATGTGCTGCTTCACCAACTTGTTCCTTTGCCAGACGCTTGATCCACGTGATAGCTTCCGTTTCCAATGCTTCTCGTTTTGCTTTTGCATCCATCTCTGGTTTAATAAATGGTGCTATCCCACGCGCTAAATTAGCACGTCCAGATGCACGCTTCATCATATCCACCCATAGTTTGCTTATAACTTCTTCCTCTGCTGCAGATTGTTGTTTCACATCATCCTTGTTGCTGTTGTATAACTCGGCTACATCCAAAAGATACTTTGCATAGCTCAACTGGACGAGAGGATCATTTACTTTTTCGGCCATGTCGCGATACATGCGAAGCGAATCACGTTGGTTTGTTAAAGTGAAAGATGCTTTACTATATTTGGATTGTGAAGCATGAGCCATAGTGGCAGACTACATAATTTTCGAATTACATGTCAGAACTTTATGTGAATAATGTATGCATATACTTACAAGAACACTTTCATTTGTAGTGGATATCATGGATCGTGCATCTGTTGTCATTGATGGAGGTGCTGGTGGTGGTGTAGCAGGAGCCAATCCTACATCAGATTCCACTTGATACTTTAATGATCCCATTTCAGATGTGTCTGGTGTACGTGAATGTTGCATATTATGATCAACATTAAGGCTGTTTCTACCAGAAGAGTGATTACTCTTCATTGCATAATGCATCGGTTGTTGAATATCGGAAGGATGGCTGTCATTGTGCAACGGTGTTGGGGGTGGAGGTGCTTCTGAAGCATGATTGTCGGGGTGATTTCCATTACTGTAGATGGAAGAATCAGAAGATGGTGGCGCTGCTAGTGGTGATTGTTGCAAATTCGAGTTCATTAATTGTGGATCAAGACTCTTTGTGATTTTGGCTTCATCATCGCTTGATGATGGTGACGCATCAACATCAGCATTAACAACTCTTAGTGTTAATCGCTTTCTGCTGGTAAATGGTAGGCTATTCGCATTATCTTCATCATCTGAGGAACTATTGCCATCACTGCAATGCAGCGTATTACTAGTGGCTGCTTCAGCTACAGGTAATGGGTATTGTGATTGTAAGTGATCGTGCGACATGGAGCGAGATGATGGTCGATTTTTAGTATTGCCTTCAAAATATTAAGTGTGAACAACCCAAATCTAATAGTCAGTGACAAAGAAGTTAAGCGACATACATGTTGTAGGTCGATGACTTGGAAGTGTACGAGATCGAACTCTATCAGGTACTGATACCATAGTGTTGTTGTATGGATTTTGCGTATAGAATGAAAGGGAGAAAGAAAAAGAAGCTGTTATTCCCTTCGACTCTGTAGGATAATAATTCATGTCAGGTGGCGTCGTGTTACACATGAGCTGCGCGTGTACAGCATAAGCGCAGCCACACGGCGTACTTTCTTTTTCTTCTCATCCGATAATCTTATGGCTCTCTCGTAAATGAGATGATAGGTACATTCAATACAAGGTTCATCTTGAGCTGATATGAGACATCACTTTTTCGACAATTCACATCTCAAAGTTCACATTTTGCCAACTCATGTATTTCATGATAGAGAGTGAACATTGTCCACTTTATAATCCTAGTAAAGACATCAGGTTTGTTTATATGCAGCCTTTAAAATTGGGATGATGTAACATATGCCTTAGGTAGTCAGTGTAATGAAGAAAGAGCGATAGCGATTATAGTAGTAAAAGTTCCCAGCTGCACAGAGATTGGTCTGAGTAATAAATAAGGAACACTGAGTGGTGGATAATGAATGCATGATTGTTCCTTTTGCTATAGGATTGCAGCTTCCAATGACTCATATTGATGGCCAAGAGCAGCATCTAGAATCATGTCAGTGCGTGCAAACCTTTAAATGATATCGCCAGTATACTTTATTACATTAATAAACATCAAATTATGCACATGGCGATAAATGAATGTCGTAACTAAAGCATGATATCATGAGATCTGGTGAAATAGAGGTGAACAACATACAATGAGTTATAGAATAATGGTATTACAATAAGAAGAGATGCATGAATGAGACATGTATAATGGAAGTGTAGTCCATGCAACCATGTGCTATCGGGTAAGGATGTCACACACCGTAAAAGCAATCCTAAAATGACAGGAGAGCATGTCGCCTTATTATTAGCTTTGTATCTCCTGTTTACATCTCGCTCCTTTCTCTTTCTCCCTTTTTCTCTCTTTCTCTTTCCGCCGACTTTTTCTTTTACACATTCGACCATCATGTCATTCTCGTCAATCCTTCGTGACACTTTATACGGCATTACATCCTGCTGCTTTCCGAATCCGAGCATTCAAATTAACAGGCAAAAGTTTAACGTCATTCAACTTCTTGGCGAAGGGTAAATACACCACTTTCAGCTATTATCAAGACCTGACATGAATATATAGCGGATATGCTTTTGTCTACCTTGTCCGAGCACAACCGACCAACCAGCTTTATGCCCTAAAAAAGATTCAATGCCCTCCTGGCGACCAAGAAGCTGTATCAGAAGCCATGCGAGAAGTGGATATGTATCGTATGTTTCAGCATGAGAACATTATTAGTGTCTTGGTATGTTCTCTTATCCCATTTGCTGGTTTTATTTACTGCATGATGAATGATGGGGCTGATGATGATGCACCGGGTTATTTTATAATAGAATACAAGCATCGCCATGGAAAAGGATGGTACCAAGACCGTTTACATTTTCCTTCCTTATTACAAGGTATGCATTTTATCATCTCTTTGTCAGTGATATCTCTTTGTTTTGACTCCTGATATGTTTTGCATTTTGTAGAGAGGCAATCTCCAAGATAGTATCAATGCCAACAATTTAAACAAGACACACTTTCCTGAAAGGGATTTGCTGGTGTTTTTCCGCAACCTTTGCTACGCTGTGCGAGTGCTTCATATGTTTTGTTTGCCACAAGTGCCAAAACGGAATGCTGACGATGATGATGACGTTCCTCACGTGCAACCTGTGATGCCTACATCCTCCAGTTATTATAATGCAAACGGGTACCGACGCCGTGAAGATGATGGATCACTTGTTCCTTATGGTAAATATCATTTCCATATACTTTATACTTATTGCTGACCTTGTTCATTATTATGCAGCACATCGCGACCTTAAGCCCAGCAACATCTTGATCGCCGATGACGGCAAGACCCCGATCTTGACCGATTTTGGATCGATCACGCGCGCTCGTATCACGATCAAGACCAAGAAAGACGCCATGGTGCAGCAGGTAAGAACTAGAACACATAAAAATCTCCTTTTACTTACAATGTATGTATCTTTAGGATATGGCAGCTGAACACACAACCATGGCATATCGAGCACCTGAACTTTATGATGTTCGACCTGGCAAACATCTCGATGAGAAAATGGATATTTGGGTAAATATCTTCACTGATAAACATCAGTAGGGTGGTTATTTAACACACGCATGAAAATCGATAGAGTCTGGGATGCCTATTGTATGCAACCGCATATGGTCAAAATCCTTTCGAAGCAACAGTACATCAAATGGGTGGTTCAATCTCCTTGGCAATTCTTAATAACCAATACAAGTTTCCAAATGAGAACGATCCTTATAGCGATGATCTTCGACGACTTATCAGATCGATGCTGGTGACTGATCCCAACGAACGTGCTGATATCCAAACGGTAAGGATGATCCTTTCCCCCCAACGACTCTTCTTTCTTTGGTATTTTGCGTGTGCTTTTCTCATTTGCTTTTGTCTTTTAGATCATTGATACCCTGGATAGAATCTTGGATACCACTACCACTACCACTCATTAGACACAAGCCTATGCCATCACATTCACTTGCATGCATTCGCATATATACCGGCCGCTCACTTTCTTGTATCATACCCTTGTCATTTACGTATTGTAACTGGCATCCCACATCACATACGAATCGTCATTATTATCATCCATCATTATCGCTCACTATCAACACCACCCAACATCCACCTATTACGGTAATCAACATGTGTGTATGTTTGACACTTTAATATACTGTATCAAGAAAATATTCAATCAGTTGACGTGAATGACCAGTAACGGGATGGGGGAAAAGGAGTGTTTTTGGGGAACAAAAAAATGATTGTTTGGTTGTTGTTGTTGTTGTTGTTGACGTGGGTATATATGTAAAGGACTTTCGCATGCCAGAGGTGGGAGGAGTCAAACGACTATTCACATGACGGTGAATGGGGGTTTGTATGTCGCGCGACAATGTAAAGCTGCAGTTCCTTCGAGACCTTGTCATTCATCTTGATCAGAAAAAAAGGATATTGTACTGTAGATCCTTTATTTTCACACACACACACATGAAAGATGATGGGAGATATAATTACGATGGATGCTTTTTTTACTTGGCATATGCACACATACAAACATAGACACAAGACATAAGTGTGTGAGTGAATTGGGGGTGGGATAGGGCAAATCTGGGGGTTTTTGATGCCGCTTTATGCACAAGAGAATGGCTTGCAGCAGGCAAACCGTCGATTGTGAAACACATAACAAGAGTAAGCAGCATATCTTTTTCCCTGGAGACATTAGGATCCTTTTCACCATGGACTAAAAGCAGATGAGCGTACCGTGTTTCTCGAGGGGGAAATATGGGGGTTACCAGCAGACACTTTCATGCGCGCACATACATGTACACACGCACGCACACAATATTCACTATTGATACGACGTGATCGCATGAAAGACATACACCAAAACACTTACTCTTCTTTTCAATCATTGGTGGACGTGCGTTCTCTTCAATAAAACGTGGATAGGTGGATTGTATCACCTTGCTTCTGCCACACGTTACATTACTCTAGATGCAAACGCCACATATATATTACTTGTGGTAGTACGGATTTTTGCGAGATGGTCGATGGCAAGCAAGATGCAGTTGTTGATATAACATGGATATAGCTTTATGTGAATCAATATGAGTTTTGAATAAGAGTAAATTGGGAAGCGGTAGTGAAAATTGAATTTGCTCTGTAGATATGCGTGTTCCTGGGTGCAAACAGCGTTGCATGCGCGCAATTAAGATGAGACAAACAAACAAACATCGTTACGTTAAGCCATATTACCCCACTATCAAAACCCTTTTTCTAATGCATTTATAGCTGTATTCACATATGCTTGTTTCGTCATTCTCGTGCCTATATTTCGTTCATGACCACACACGCCATTTGCCAGCACAAATGGTAAATGATTGTTGATGATACTTATAATGGAACTGCATTCTTTTTGGTAGAATGACAAATGTTTCCTTTCCCCCTAACTCCTCTTATCCCCAGCAGATCATCATGATCATGTGGTTCACGCGCACCATCACTAATCATGCACTGGATACGATTGTAGGTATACAGGTATAATATGGACATTTTGCCCTGGTAAAACAAAACCACTCGCTGTTATTCATGCATCGAACACACCAGCCTATCCACATTAAATGTATCTCGATAGATGCATCATTGGCCAACATATGACACCCCCTGCTGCTGCTGAAGCGAATCTCGAAAGGGATATTGTTGCATTGATCTTCAATGAACATAGGTACATTTTTAACAAGTGCATGAAGTTACTTGATAGAAAAGAGAATTAAACAGCATAATATCAGTTGTCACACACACGTTTGGCATAGCCAACTTGTCGTTTCTCCTTTCTATTTTTTCATCAGTATGTGTAACTTTTGTTCAACTTATGCAGGTTTTGCCGAGAAGGGCGCAGTGCATTGCTGCTCACGTGTGCTTTGCGAGTGTACATACCTTGTTATACGCTTGGTAAGTTGTGTTTATCGCCCGCCAGTCTTGCGCTATCGTCATCACCTTGCATTTGTCATATGAACATTAGGTACTTCCTGCCAAGACCAATCGATTTCAAACATTGACATTGTAGTACACAAGCTGGGAACTTGCACTTGCGTGTCTTGTGTTGCCTTTATCCCCAGTTATTTTCTCCAAAATACATCGCAATTATAATGTGAAGGATTGAAAAGTAACGATACACTTGGCATACATAATATACTTGGTTATTCGAATTCATTTACCAAGGAAAATATCTCAATGACATGAATGCTCTCTTTTGTTCTATGGTGCTCTCGTGGTTACCGTGACACAACCACAACCAAGCTCCCTTGTCGTCTAATCCCTCTCCCCCCATTTCCTTTTTTTACCATCGTTGCGTTACAGCTGCGCAATGGCCACAGTAACACTCGCAGTAACATCCCAATATGTGGTTGACGAATGTCGTGATTGATATTGTAAGGATCAAGGGTTTTCATGAAACGAAAAATGTATAGAGTTTGTGATAATGCATCATGAAACTTATGCTCAAAGCAAGTGGCTATCATTGCTCTCATTCCCTGGAATGCGCGTGTGCGTATGTTTTTTAAAGTTACCGCCCAACCATATAAATTAGGAATGACTCGTGTGATCCCACAAAATACGCCTTGAGAATATTATAAAATACATTACCCAAATACTGAAGATCCCCAGATCTGTGTGTTTTCCTTTCGCTTCTCACTCTCTCCACTTATCTTTTCCACCCTTGTTTTGTGTATGTCGTAAATAAAAGACGACATGGGCGCACATCAAAGCAAACAAAATAAGCGGCGAGCTCACCATGGTTCATCAACAAAGCACCAATCACCACCGCTATTACCAACTCAGTCGCATTATCAGCAACACCATCATGTTACTCGTCAACCATTACGATCGCAACAGCTACAACAACAACGTCAGCGTGCAAGCCTAAAACAACAACAACAACAACAACAACAGCAGCAGCAGCAAAAATCCACATCATCCCATTTTGTTCCTGAACAACAATCACAATTACACCTTCCCGTATCACCACCACATCCAGCATACGCAGCCGAGCCGTTGCTTATTGAAGATGATGATGATGACTTGCAGCGTCGGCTATCAATTGACTTTGTGGATTCACAATCGAGTTTCCTGCTAAAGAATCAATTTTCCGCTGTTGTTGGTGGCGATAGTATGTTTTCAAGCACATCTTCACGTAATGCATCATCACCATCATTACCCAACTATGATCAGCCATTATATATTCCACCTACCATGTCATCCATCACATCCTCTTCATCTACCAGTTCCGCTCGTACAGCATTGTTTTCCACACTATCGTCATTGTCGAGTACTGCATCATCAATATCATCTGTTCATATTAAACAAGCACATGATGCCAGCTTACCCATTCTTGATCACAATCATCATTCCTCTACCACATCCCATACTGCATCCTCATCAACACTTACTTTACCTACAACGGCAACTGTTGTTGATAATGAGAACCAGCGCATGGATGAAGCATACAATACGCTTGACCAATGGATAATGCAACCTGATATCAGCGATCGTCAAGTGGTTGCTGAAGCATATTACCCATATGCAGTGTTCCACTACTATGGACTGTCACCATCACGGCAGCCAAATTATCCACTTGCGTACAAGTATTTCCAACAAGCAGCCAAGGAGAATATGATGTTGCTGCAAACATGTCGAGATCAAGAGCAGCGTGAACGTATTCTAGGCATTATCTCGAATGCACAATACAATCTTGGTGAGATGTGGGCGAGTGGCAAAGGTGTTGCTCGAGTCGATACCATCAAAGCAACCCAATATTTCAAAGCAGCAGCCGATAATCAACATGTTACTGCACGATATATGATGGGATACTATTACCATCACGGGATTACCATGAGCAAAACCGAACAACCAAGAAAGAATATTGATCAAGCCATCGAGTGGTACACACTTGCTGCTGAGCAAGGACATGATAAGGCACAAGCTGCACTTGGCACATTGTTGTTGGATCGTCGACAACCACAGGAAGCATTAAAATGGTTACATCTAGCAGCTGACAAGGTAAGATTTCTTTCTTTCATAATTGCATTTATGGATTATTACTTACATATATACATGATATAGGAGGAACATGTGAATGCAGATGCTTTGTTGCAACTTGCATACGTATATGAAGAAGGTGTGGGTGATATGGTGATGCCGAATAAGGGACGTGCTTTCGACTACTATGAAAGATACCTGCGCTTGGTACCAGTATCGGATCCCCAATACGGCAATATGCACTATCTTATGGGCATCAGCTTCCGGAACAACAGTCTCTTAAATGATTCTACCGATTTGGCAATTGACCACGAGCGTGCTATTATGCACCTTACTCGTGCTGCAAATGCTGGTCATGCTCAAGCTCAGCGTGCTCTGGGTACCATGTACGAACAAGGTCTCGGTTTTTCATGTGCCGATGAACACCAAGCCCATACCTTATTCACCAAAGCTGCTGCTCAAGGTGATGTGCTTGCACTTGGTTCACTTGGAAAACAATACGAATATGGTCGTGGCTGTATCCGTGATACTACCAAAGCAACCCAATGTTATCGACGTGCTGCTGATACTGGTTATGTTCCTGCTCAACTCGCACTTGCTATGCTTTTTGAAAAACTCGGTCGTATTGATGATGCATTACCTTGGTTTGAACGTGTTTCAAATGCTGATAAAGATAATCTTGGCAACCTTGGCAAGATATACCGCAGCACAGCTCAACTTCGGATAGCGTTGCATAAACGTGATCGCACAGCTCTTGAAGCACTTGCATCCAAATCTGGCGTGCCTGATGAAGCACATTATTGGCTTGGTGTATGGTGGAAGGCTGAAAAATCACCAAAAGCTTTTGAACACTTCTTGCATGCTGCAGAATTAGGCCATATGTCGAGTCAATTTCATGTTGCTGATATGTTGGCCAATGGGTTACTGGGCGTTACCAAAGATCGTATAGCTGCTTATCACTGGTATACCAAAGCATCTGCTCAAGGTCATGCACTATCACAGTTGTGTGAAGCACTCTATTATGTACAAGCCATTCAACCTGTTACCAAAGTTGACCTTACAAAAGCTGAATCGTTGTTACGCTATGCCGTGAGAAAAGGATCACCAGAAGCCATGGTACTACTTGCTCAAGTATTGCTCAAGATATCTTCCGATAAGAAAAAGGAAGCTGTTGATTGGCTTCTCAAGGCGGCTACCAAGGATGATACAAGTGCTATGCGTGAACTTGCCTGCATTTATGAATCGGATGGTGATTACAAATCTGGATTTGAATGGCTCCAAAGAGCTACTGATGAGCAACACAATGACCCACGTGCTTGGCATGCATTGTCGCAATATTATGAAAAAGGATGGTGGTGTTTGTCGGGCCAAGATGCAGAGCCAGATGTAAACAAGGCCCTTGAATGTCTCAGGAAAGCCGAAGCACTTGGCTATATCAAGTATGTTTGTGTGAGCTTTGATTTTCCCGCCAAAACACTAATTTTCTCATACCGTCCGTGCACGATAATATAGAGCAAGTTTTGAGATCGCCTTACTTTACGAAAGGCGTTCACAATGGACATCCGCTTTACGCCAATACGATGTCATTTTGCAAAAGTTTGATGCTGCTTCTCACCCATATGGCTGGCATGCTCTTCTGGCCAAGCATAGGCTTGAAGTTTTGCATGGTGCTGGTGCTAGTAGTGTCAATAGCAACAAGATGGTCCGTGAGCAAGAGACATATCGTTCGCTTAGTGAAATGGTGAAATCGCACAAAGACAAAGCTGAAGTTGTAGAAGCATTTGAGTTGCTTGGTAAGTAAAATGAGAAAGAAAAAGATGCACGATAATGAGAAAGAAAATACTGACCATGTGTATTTGTACAAAAAGGCATTTGCTGTGAAAATGGCCTGGGAATCCAATGTGATATCACTCGCGCCATGGCGTGGTATACAAAAGCTACCCATTTAAGTATTCCTACTGCCAATACATTCCTCGCCTTAGACCAAGCTCGTGCACGATGTCGTCTTGTACATTTGTTGATCACCCATGAGAAAAAATACGATGAAGCGTTACAGCAGCTACGTTTAGTAGAGCCGTATCTTGATAAAATGAAAGGACATGTTTCTTCCGAGACTGTAACTCAAGCCCGTGAAGCACGTTATCATTTGGGTAAGTCTCACATTACACATAAATATATGATTGCTTATCACTTTTCCCATTAGGATGCCTCTTATTACACCATCAAAACCAAGCACAAGAAGCCAAACGATGGTTGGTTGAAGCTGCTGATCAAGGTCATACTGGAGCTAGATATGAGCTTGGCAAGCAAGCAATGCGTGAAGGAAATCACACTGAAGCCAAACACCGATTTGGTCAAGGTCACGTTATGGGTCATGCAAGTAGCAAGCGCGAATTGGCACTATTGTTGCTACAAGATGTTGACAGCAATGAAAACAATCACTCACGTAATGATGACAATGACGATGATGATGATGAGCGCAATATCGATATGATCAAGTACTTGCTAGAAGAAGCAGTCGACATGCAAGACACTGAAGCAATGTTTGAGCTTGGACAACTATACGAACATGGTCTTGGCAAAAAATTCCCTGCTAATCGACTTGAAGCATATGCGCTCTACAAGATGGCTGGTGAATCACAACATGAACTTGCATGTGTATATGCTGGTGAATTGTGTTACGGATCAAAGCGATTCGCAGAAGCACTCGATTGGTTTGAACGAGTACCAGATCATTGGATTGCACGTTTTCGTATGGCGCTCTATGGCTTGCAGCTTGAACCAGATGATGAGCATACATGGTTCGTCACACTTTGTGATGCAGTACCCACTGATCCACCTTCAAGTACACATGAAAGACGTATCTGG
Organism: Lichtheimia hyalospora FSU 10163; assembly: GCA_025094155.1. NCBI lineage: Eukaryota > Fungi > Mucoromycota > Mucoromycetes > Mucorales > Lichtheimiaceae > Lichtheimia > Lichtheimia hyalospora. The sequence goes on from PTRB01000048.1 coordinate 162,782, forward strand.
AGCAAGGCTTGCGAGTGTATTGGAGAATGTTATGAACGTGGCCAAGGCATTGATCAAAATGACGACGAAGCTATTTTGTGGTACACACGCAGTGCTGATTTGGCTGGTGTTCGATATATTAGTACCATGCATCGATTGGCACAGCTATATGACAAAAAGAAGCAAGATGACTTGGTGTTGGAATGGCTACGTGCTGCAGCAGAACAAAACGATAGCGAAGCTCAATTCCAAGTAGGTCTCTTCCACAAGTACGGCCGTAGAGGATTACTAGTCAATTCGATTGCAGCAGCATCCTATCTAAGCAAAGCCATGGTTCAACATCATCCACGTGCAACATACGAGCTTGCAGATACTTATTGGCAAATTCGTGATTATCCCAAGGGATGGCAATGTTTCCAAGATGCAGCTGATAAACAAGGCATCGTCGAAGCACTGCGTGCTTTAGGATTTCTTTACGATCGAGGATTTGCCGAAGTTGACCGTACAGGCAAATTATTTTCCGTTACGCAAGATCGCATGAAAGCTATTGATTACTTTTGCAAGGCAGCTGATATGAATGACAAGGCATCCATCCTTATGCTTGGTTCCTATTATGAAGCAAGCTGTTTACAAGAAGATAGTCCACTTGAAAAAGCACTTGCTTTTTATGAGAAAGCTGGTGATGCACAATCTACCAACCCTGTTCTTGAGTTTGTCATTGGTCGCTTATTCCATACCATGGCTGATCATGCACCTACCTTACATCGAGAAGCTTTTATTCGTTTTGAACGTGCCGCCAATATCAAGAATCAAGAATCATCTGATAGTACCAATGATACACAAACCGATTATTCGACTGCTAATGCACAAATCATGGTTGCCTTGTATCATTTATATGGATGGTATGCACCCGAACACAAGCCTACAAAGGGTTTCAAGATGCTGCTGCAGCTTGAGCAAGACGGCAATAATGACGTTCAACGCGATGTTAAGGAGCAAATCGCTCGTTGCTATGAAAACGGGATTGGTACCACCAAAGATCTATCACAAGCTCTTCTCCACTGGAAACGCTTATGTGAATTGGGGGTCAAGAATGCACTTGTTATTGTGGAAGAATATCATAAAGATGGTATTGCTACTGATGAAGAACTACAAAGTGCCCAGCGCTCTTTCCGAGCTACACAAGGTAATGCGAGCATTGTTGATCAAATAACAAACGTTAACCAAATGTTTCTTCTCATAGTGGATAATATTGTACCATCAGAAGACCGTGAGGAAACTGCATCTTCTTCAGCATCAAGCTACACCAATTAATATACCCAGTTCCCATCCTCCCATTCCTAACACTATAACAACATTGCTCCATCATTTTATTATGTATTCGTTTACTTTGTGTTTGATTATTCTCTCTTCATATTAAGTTTCTATTACTCCCATCATGTAATATTTGTATCATTATTAAGTACATTATCTTTTTCTCTCGTTCGCCAATCCTATACCACTCTCTGTCTTCATATGCATATCACTTTGTATCCATATCAATGTAAAAGATCCCTTATTATATTACCACCAAGTAATTTACGCGTATTGTCAGGTGATGTGTATACTAGAAACAGGCGATATAATACAAAGAGGGAATGTGATCGTGTGAAAATGATGGGCTTTTAGATGGTCAGTGAGAATATATGAAAAAGCACAAAGATCGGTGATGTGGTTATGTATGTGAGTGCCGATGAAATGGATGAAAAGAGCTGATACTCTGGGGAATATTGCTTCTCGTCTCTATCGATGTTGGAGATCGGCGAGATCAGGTTTGTAATAACCTGCAGGGTCTGTTGCTGGTGGTGGTTGCTGATATTGTTGGTGATCATAGTAGTATGCAGCATTGGGATCCGCATACTGTTGACCAGCATATCCCATTACAGGTGATGTCATACCTGCAGCACCAGCTGCTGCTGAAGGATTGGCATATGGATCATGATAATATCCACCTGCAGCAGCAGCATTCATATCCTGATGTTCCTGATAATAGTACTGCTGATCTTGTTGGTAGTAATTGGATGGATGACCCTCATAGTAAGCGGTAGCAGCATGATTATCCATGTGTGGTGATGATGATGCAGCAGTTGCTGCTGCTCCCATACCTGCAGCAGCACCCATTGCAGCAGATGTTGTCGTTGTTGGTAATACAGGTGATGACATGGGTGGTGTACCACGATGATGAGGATAATCTGTTTCTGACATGCCAAAGTCTTGGTAATCGTTCTTGTTTGGCTTTCGGGATTTCTTGGTACAACCACCACGTCTATTGATGAATGTGATCAAACCACCAAGTAGGGCAATACCAACTACGGAAAAACAAAACGAGAATATGTCAATATAGGTACTCACGAGTGGATAACCAGATATGGTACAAGGCTCATTTAGATACATTACCTACACCACCGACAACAGCACCTGCTACAGTGCCTACAGGAACATCATTATCACCATCATCTTTCTTTTTGCCTTGATCGCTTGATGATTCTGAAGCGCTAGGTGTGGCTGTTCCAGATTTTGAAGCATCATCACTTGTCGAATCACCATTACTGGCTGTAGGTTTATCCGATTCCTTGCTGCTCTTGTTAGCATCATCAGATGAGCTAGGTGATGGCTTATTATTATTATTCGAGGATGTAGGCTGTGTTGGGTTATTGGTGGTAGTGGGCTTGTTTTCGGATGAAGAAGGTTGTTCAACAGGAGGAGGATTAGATGACGTTGCAGGTGGTTGTGGATTTTGTGTTGTAGGGGTTGGTTCAGGTTGTTGGCTCGATTGTTCTGGCGGCTTATTATCAGCTGTTGTTGTTGGTTCAGGTGCTGGTGTGGTTGCAGGTGGTTGTTGCGATTCACTTTCTTGTGGTGGTGGGTCTGGTACTTGAGCACTACCTCCAGATGGATCAGTACCACCGCCTACTTCTTGTGGACAAACAAGAACCACGACTTGAAGAACGATAAGAAGAATCAAGAGCCAACGCATCAAGGAATGTAAAAGGGTGGAAACAATGGGTGAATGATAGTAGTGAACGGTATGAGAACAAAGAAAGGGAAGAAGAAAGAGCAAGGTGCAGTTTCATTGTTGCAATTGAATCAATAGACGCACAGAAACCTTGGAAAAATATCGTATGGCCCAATCAAGGCAATGAAGTTATTTTTTACTTCATCGTGTGTCACTGACGCCATTTTTAGAGAGGAGAGAAAACACAATGTCAAAGGAAACAAAGACCTGATCTGGGTTCTATCCACAGTATTGTACCGCCCCACTGGACAAAATAATATGGGGTATTCACTAATAGAATAAGGATTAAGAGATAATGTTAAAAATGACATGATAGATATCTAAACTCTCTCTGTTGTACACACATTTGGCAACACCAAAAGTACATTGACATATTCCTTCACTGCACTCCTTGACACAGTTGTGTTTATGCTAACGGCATTCATGATGGGTATTGGCCTGGCAGTTTTCGGTATAGTACCACGTGTACATGCTTATCAAATCACCAATGTAGGACACACCTTGTACCCCTTTCCACACGCATTCATTTTCACACTCCTCCCCTCCATCAGCTATTGAATGTTAATATATAAATCACTGCCAGTTGTACCCATGTTGACCCCTTCCAATCTTTAAAAAGTTGCAGTAGTGACCTCTTCAACTTCATGTAAGGGGTTTATAGTAAAGCAGTTCAAACATAATCGAGATGTATTATCACTGCTTTTGTCATTATTATATAGAATATGGTTTGAGCCAGCAAGCTAACAACACAATAAAAAGAAGAGAAAGAATCAGAGTTAAGACAGGAGACAAAGTAGAAATGTGTTGATGATCAAGCGGTATAACGTTATTCATCAAATGACCCGCCATGCAATTGAAACGCTTGGGGATACACATCTCTTTTCTCACTAGTTTTATTTCCTCTTTCAACTATTGTTATACACTACTATGCACTTCCATCGCAAGAAAGAACCACGCATGGTTCGAGGACATCGGGAACAATCGGTTCTCTTGACACAAACAGAATTGCAGGATTTACGAGGTTGATTGTGAATAAGAGAGTATCTGCAGGCAAACTATACTTATGCAAGGCATTATTAGCTCGTCAACGGACGTTCGAAGGTGCTTATTGGCGTACTGCCCTTGCAGCATTCTCAACAGGATTGCTCATTCTCAAAGTATTCACTCGAGAATTCTACAAGATTGGCATTACGTTCTTTGTGTTTGGGTTGGCCATGTTGGCTATTGCTGTTTGGAGGCGGCGAACTGCCGGTGATGTATTCGACCTTAGTATACCTTTCAAAACAAGTGGCGACTGGGTTATTCTCACTACAGCAGTAACCATGGCAACTTACATTGTGCTCTTGGTCTTATTACTCAAGCTATGATCTGTAGTTTCTTTCCACCTTACGTTACATGTCTCATGTCTTTGGCATACCCCTTCTTGTAGCCACATCAACGCCAATGCCCGTTACCCCACTTGCCCCTTTGAGCGATCATTCATATAGCCACATTAAAAGGAGACAGAGAGATAAACATTCTTACATTATGTGGATGAAAATGAGTTTGTGAATAATATGTTGTCAATGCAATTAAACGCTGCATATATTGATATTATAGTACAGTGTGTGCGTGTGTGTGTATTGTGGGATATTGTTGATGGGGAAGAGCTTATTATACATGTGACAGAATAAGAGTTATTGGAAATACTGGATGCTAATGTGTTTGGTTACATTATAACAGTGATTGGAAGGGTGGAGGAAACCATTACTTGCCTTGGATGACATGGATCCCTCACCAGTCGGTGTCCATATTTTAGTTCTTCACGGGGCGCAAATTCTTTATCTGTTGTTTTCATACCATGAACGACTCTACAAAGGAATCTATCTGGAAGGTGCGAATTAGCCACGACACAACTCGTCTCTTCACTATACTCATTCTCTCGTAATTGTCATAGGTTATTGACTTTTCCAAGCAAGTCTTGCACTGGGGTTTCATTCCCGTCGTCATTTACCTTGGCATGACTCGTAGCAACCCTAAGCCTTCTTTGCTCAAGTAAGTATATATAAGAGTAGTGTTGTTAACTTGGATGCTTATATGCTTTTCTCTTCTTATTCTTTATAGGCTTATCAGTCCCCTTGCTTAAAAGTAAACAACAGCAACACATACATGTCGTATAATAAAAGCAACCCGCCTGTACAGTTGGAACAATATCTATACACAATGGAGCAAAATACACGGATACTTTGTGATGAGTTGTGAGCACACGCTTTATTTATTTGACTTGTGGATGTACGACACGGCAATTGTACGGAAGGAAATACAAAGGAGAGCATTGCTCGTTATAAGCGTTGGGATTATCCATCGACTATGGCGTTCATATTGCAGCCTACAGCATTGGATTATAGCAATGAAAGTATGAAAATCGCAAGCACAGAGTGTTGTATTGAGCAAAGCAAGCTATAGTTCTGCACAAACTTGATGATGAGCACAACTTCAAAGCTCCTACTAATGGTTTGGCTTACACATTGCATGTAAACATAACAGCGACCTTACGCGCGATCATAAGCTATTTATGTTGAAGGGGGTCAACACATAACTTGCAACACTATACCCAACAACTGCTCAGATGTGCTTAGCAACCCGGTATTTAGAATATTGATCTTCAATCCTGAAATGCAGATCGATGTGTTCATAAGGATCACTGTGTTATTGTCGTATCCTGTACTCATTGTCATGAACTAATCACATCGAAACAATCACCTCGTCATTCTGCCATAACTCATATAGTAGACGATCTTCTCAATGAAACAGTTATCCCATCCTGCCCTCGTATCTCATATAATAGATCATCTTCCCAATCATCCTTATAGATTAAAAGATAAAGTTCTGCAGATACATAAACTGTATTGTCTCTTCATTGTATTGGAAATGACTTTGCTGACGTGCTAGCGTGTGCGTGTCGCGTTGGTAATACAAAAGCACTATTGTGTAAGGGATCTATAGTGGTTATACTGGTAATCGATCATGACTTGAGCTCTAACGAGGAGGTGTCGAATATCTTGCACTTGTTCTTGAAGACTTGTAGGGAACGAGCACGAACAATATCCTCAACCACCAATTCGTTTGCGATCATGCGACGCTAATAACATGGATACATTGTCAATAATAAGTGCCATATACCATTGTTCCTCTATATCATTGTTTACCTTGGTCTCATCCGAGAATAAACTGGATTGCGTATCATAGTCATCAGGATCTTCTTCGAGCAACTTTGTCTTCTTGGCGATTTGCTCATCCATCACCTAGACAACGCATTAAACATGACATATCCAACACTCTTTCTCAACTCTTACACCATTACCTTGAGACAATAGTCTACAGCTTCTTCACGTTTCTTGTACGAATCGGCAAGTTGAGCAAAGAACTCACCACATGCCTTTTCAGAATGAGTATCCGTGGTGTTGAGTCGAGGGATAATATTATCGTCGACGCGACGAAGCTCTTTCATAATGTCTACACATTCCGTTCAAAGATCGCATGAGTGCCCTATAAGCAATGTCTATATCGAGTACAGTACAAAGTCTTACCTTTGAAGAAAGAAAGGTTGTAACATGTGTTTGCATTCAACTTCTTCTCAGCCATGGTTGGTTTGTTTTGAAGAAAGAAAAAAGGAAAACCGCGTTTATCCACCCTCGTCTCAGGCGGTCTTGCTGAATACCAATGTCAGCTCACAAGATGTTTATCATCTCTCACCCTTTACTATTACGGATCTACTGACACATTAGAAGATATCTTGTCGTGATTATACTTTATAGTTGGTTCTTGTATGTATTTCATCAATTGGTAGCATTGTGTACATGTGTACACTAGAGAAAGAATTACTGCCCATTGACAACATTTATTAGATCCCCATATCTTATGCATACACCACTACATGAATGAGACATCCCCCCTTTATACTCAAGTGGTGCTCATTGTTTATAACATGAATCTCATAATATCCCTTTTCACTATGTCCAATGTCCCTTTTATCAACATAATAAACGATGACACATAATCCCATCAATCAACCCATTGGGTAAAGACACGTTTACGATCTCGAATCAAATGCATGTGTATTCAAATGTGTATATGTTGTTGCGTGAGAGTGCGTGATTGCGTGTGTTGATATTTTAAAACAAGATCTATGGATCTTCAGCTTTTCTCGATAATGAAAGGGAGAAAATGGGATAATTTACTGGAAAGACTTGACGTGGTTGTCGCAAATGTCACGGAGCTTGCCTTCAAGATCCTTGGAAAGGACACCTTGGGTGCGGATTTCCTCAAGAACATCCTTGTGTTCAGATTGGATATGGCTGATGAAATCCTTTTCCCAGTCAACAATCTTGTTAACGGGGAGCTTGTCAAGGAAACCATTGACACCAGCAAAGACAATAGGAACCTGAACTTGAATAGCCAAGGGGTGGTATTGGGGTTGCTTGAGCAACTCAGTCAAACGAGCACCACGGTTAAGCAAGAATTGAGTGGAAGCATCCAAATCAGAACCGAATTGGGCGAAAGCAGCAACTTCACGGTATTGAGCCAAGAAAAGCTTAAGAGAACCAGCAACTTGCTTCATAGCCTTAGTTTGAGCAGCGGAACCGACACGAGAAACGGACAAACCAACGTTAATGGCAGGACGAATACCCTTGAAGAAAAGTTCAGCTTCCAAGAAGATTTGACCATCAGTAATGGAAATGACGTTGGTAGGAATGTAAGCAGACACATCACCACCTTGAGTTTCACTATTATGCAAATTAATACATGATACATTATATACACTCCAATGAATCCTTTAACTTACATGATGGGCAAAGCAGTCATGGAACCATAACCAAAGTCCTTGTTCATCTTGGCAGCACGTTCCAACAAGCGGGAGTGGAGATAAAAGACATCACCAGGATAAGCTTCACGACCAGGGGGACGACGAAGCAAAAGGGACATTTGACGATAAGCAACAGCTTGCTTGGACAAATCATCATAGATGATCAAAGAGTGCTTGCCATT